>VMKM01002365.1:0-75283 GCA_008360985.2 Macquaria ambigua
CCTCTTCCTCTCCATCTGTACGCCCTCATATCCCATCAATGCTTGTTACTAATTCAACTTCTTCCCGTAGTTGTGTGCTTTCTCTCCCCTTTCTCTCTCCTTCTGTTGCTTTCTGCAGGTGTTTCTGCCTCCCGAGCTGTAAAGTCTGGATCTATGGTTGCGGCCACCTGCTGCCCCCGTGCTCCTCCTCTGCACCCGCTGCTGCAGTTGCTGTTGCTATTATTATTAGTATTGCTGCTATAATGTTGCTCTTAGTGTTGTTTCTGTTGGTGTTAACATCCATACCATTACCGCAACCATTGCGTTACATCCCTGTGTAGAACTGTATTGTGCTGCTGTATGTTCTCTTTCCTCCTGCTCTCTCTCTCCCGCTCCCCCCGTCCCCCTTCAACCCAACTGGTCGAGGCAGATGACCGCCCACCTAGAGCCTGGTTCTGCTCGAGGTTTCTACCTGTTAAAAGGGAGTTTTTCCTTGCCACTGTCGCATAGTGCTTGCTCATGGTGGGGACTGTTGGGTCTCTGTAAATATAAAGAGTCGGTCTAGACTTGCTCTACTCGAAAAAGTGCCCTGAGATAACTTTGTTATGATATGGCGCTATATAAATAAAACGGAATTGAATTGAATTGAATTGCTCTTAATAATATTATTTACAGAGACCCAACAATTCCCACTATAAGCAAGCACTATGCATCAGTGGCAAGGAAAAACTCCCTTTTAACAGGAGTAGAACCAGAACCAATAATGGTATTGATGTTAACAACAACAACAACAACAACAACAACAACAACAACAACAAAATAATAGTAATACTAATAATAAGACCAATAACAATAATAGCAGCAGTGGCTGTTGACTAGGAACATGGGGGCAGCAGGTGGCCTGCAACCATAGACCCAGACTCTAGAGCTCCGGAGGCAGAAATACCTGCAGGAAGCAACAGAATGAGAGAGAGAGAGAGGAAAGAAAGTACACAACCACGGGAAAGGAAAGAAGTCGAGTTAGTAACAAGCATTAATGGGATAAGAATGTGATGCATACAGATGGAGAGGGAGAGGAGGAGAGAGGAGCTCAGTGCATCATGGGCATCAAGTCTCCCAGCTGTCTAGGCCTATAGTAGCCTTAAACCTACTCTTAAATGTGAGGAGGGTGTCTGCCTCCCCTACACAAACTGGGAGCTGGATCCACAGGAGAGGAGCTTGATAACTGAAGGCTTGGCTCCCATTCTACTTTTAGAGACTCTAGGAACCACAAGGGACCCTGCATTCTGGGAGCTCAGTTCTCCAGTGCAGGGCTAACTTAGGAGGTGTGCTCCTAAATGAAAGAATTTAGGGTGAAAAATGTTCACAGAGTTTATTTACGCGCGCTTGTGCTAGCTCCTTCTCCTTATGTGCAATTATGTTGTGAAAAGCAGTGAAGATCTATGGAAGTGGAAGACCCTAGTGTCTACACTCATCACAGAAATCTCTACTGTGATTCGCACATTGCGGCTTGTGGAATGTGGGACTTGTAGTTTTTGAACCAGGGACTGATACACGATACACCAGCATCACCCACACCACACTTTATGTAAACAAGATTACTGAACAATATTTATAACAATAACTTTAGTAAAATAGAACAAGGGGGATGTGCTGCTCTTAGGAGGAGCCTGGCTAGAAGGAGCACATATGGCACAATGGCACTGGCTAAATCTACGTCTGTCCACTGCAGATGCATTATCCACAACCTGGATGAGTAACTAGTATACATTTGTGTATTAGTATAATATTATAACATCAAATAAAAGGTATAATGGAATAAAATAATATCATATTAGTATAATATTAATTATATAATTTTAGTATATCATTATCATTTTATAAAATAGTATAATATAGGCCTGTAACCTATCACTAGTATAATATTTCCAGTTGGACAATACAGTTTAAGAAATACACAACCAACATTTATAATTTTTGTAGGTTTCACTTCTTCATTAAATTGTTGTGCAAGAAAAATGGTCTACATTGGTGGTTAGTTTCTAATTTGTTAATGCTAAGTACTAACTTGTCAATAATACAACCATTCATGCATAACAATGAGTTCGTTTCGAAAGTTTGTTGTAGCATGTCAACCTTTTTTTAATATCCTGCCCCATCCAGGCTGTGATTCGTCGGTTCACAAAAAGTGACATTGACGTGCTCATCGACTTTATGAAAAGTTGAACATGTTTCAACAAAAGGCACCTGAGATAGCTAAATAGCCAACTAGCCAAACCATGCTAATCTTGTCCCTATTGTCTTCTGTTCTACGGCTTCAGCTGCAAAACCTTGACTAACAGTTGAATTGGTATTGATGATCATGAGGAGGAGGATGTGGGCTGGTGCATAATCAAAGTGGGCCGACAACGCATCTCTCTAGCTCTTGTTTTTGTAAAATGGGCTGCTCGAGCAGCCCACAAAGCAACCAATAAGGGCTTTGTACAGGAGAAGGATTTTAAATTCTATTCTGGACTTTTTGGAGATAGAGAACAGATGTGTATGTGTCCCATCATTAGTGTAGTGGAAGAGCTTATCTTGGTGTCATACTCTTTCTGTGTGTTCCAGGTGATTATCTGGGTGGAGAGGCGTACTGGGCAGGTGGTTTGCACCTCTACACTCCACTGCCCTTCAGACCAGGCAAGGGCGGCTTTGGAGACCTTTTCAGAACGCACTTCTTCCTCAATGCAGGCAACCTCTGCAACCTCAATTATGGTGGGTGGATTGAGAATCGCACTAGATGCATTAAATACCTGCCTGTATGTATAAAGGTATATATATATATATATATATATATATATATATATATATATATATATATATATATATATATGTATATGTATATATGTAAGGTATATGTATATATGTATGTATATGTATATATATATGAGAGTATATATATATATATATATATATATGTATATATATATATATGTATATATATGTATATGTATATATATATATGTATATGTATATATATATATATATATGTATATATATATATATATATATGTATATATATATATATGTATATATATATGTATGTATATGTATATATATATATGTATGTATATGTATATATGTATGTATGACACACACTTGAAGAAGTTGTTATAGTGCATTTTATCAAAATTTGCCATGGTAAATTTTATTTTTAATTAGTCAAACATCTCATCAGTATCTGGAATGTTAAAATGTTTTAACTGACAGTGAATACCACAACATTTCAGAAATTCTTGAGGAAAGTCTTACAAAAATCAGGGAATTTCCCATGAGTACATGGTACCACTGTATTATAATGAAATGTAGACAAAATCTAAATAAAAAGTCTTTAAACTTTATATCGGAGACTCAGTGGGGAGCTTGTATCAGGGAACCTTTCAGTGTCTCAGAGGCCCCAGGTGGGGTGCAACATGTTGAGTGTTGTGTGTGCAGGTGATGGTCCTCGGGCGCACCTTCAGAAGCTAGCTGAGTGTATTCGCTGGTCGTATGGAGCGGGCATCGTGCTGCGGCTCGGGAACATCGCCAGACTGGAGCTCAACTACTGTGTGCCCATGGGGGTTCAGAGTGGAGACAGGTAGACTACTGGTTCTTTTACTGACTTTCACAAAAAAGACTAGGACGTTTTAGATTAGACTGAAGTAGTTTTCACTCAGACTTTGTCCCCATACATCTAACTTTGATTTATTTCTGCGGTATAAAAGAAACAAGTTCCCTGCCATGTTGACAGCTCGGAAAAGTGTCGCAGTTCATACGTGTAGAAGTGGTCTGACAATAACTGCTATAACAGCTTTCCCTTGTGGAGCATCTGCAGCTTGTTAAATGTGAATGAGTGAGATTATGAGTGAAAGGTACTCTATGTGTTTCTCAGCAGAATACATTGCGTGTATCCCTGCGGTCTAACAAACGTGTTGAATGGCTTTTCCTTCCACATAAAACATTTGCTAAGCTGATTTTTAAAATGTTTAAATCCTGTTCTGGTAACATCCATGTTTGTTAGCTACCAGTCTTCTTCTTCCCTGCCTTTGTGACGTTTCTTGGCCCGTCACTGCTCCTAACTGCGGAGTAGCATGAAACTGTTGATAGGAATGTGTATCATGTTACCTGCATGCCCATATAGTAGTATGGACGCTGGTTTTGAGGTTAGTCTTGTTTGCTGCCAATGACCTAATATGCTGTTTAACTAACTTAACGTTAGGTAACTAGATGCTAAAGTAACGTTGACTTGCCAAATCAAGTTGAAGTGTGTTGTGATATTTTGGTTTCCTAACGTTACCCCATCAAATCTTTCCCAACCTGTTTATAATGGAAAGCTTGCCAGCTTGTTAGCATGTCAGCTAACGTTAACTTCAGTAAATTGTGTATTACAACCATACAGTCTATGATTACAACGTTACAGTTCAGAATCAAAAGTTTGTTAACTTCCACTGCATCCATATTGTTATCCGATTGTAATGTCCGTCAAGTTACGGGGGAAATAAAAACGAAAACATAAGGAAACACTGGCTCTGGCAGATCATTTAACCTTGACGGATGCAGTTGGGGTTAGCCTTAACAAACTTTTATGATAATGAAAAAGGAGGCCATGAAGCCAGCTGATAATATCTAGACAATTATTTTTCAGAATGAGAGAGTTTAAAGAGGAAGACACTATGTAGTGCAGCTTGACTCAGGGCTGAGGTGCAGATGGAGCTGGGCCTGGCTAAAGGTTGAGGCGAAAACAGAGGAGAAGGGAGTCCAGCACAGCTTCCCACTATCACAGTATTTTTTTTTAAAATTGATAAAGCGGGGTATGCAAAGCCTCTGCACAAAAGAAATCAATTACGGCAACAAGGGCTCTCATGCCCTCTTGGCAAATGTTGTCTTTTCCCTTTATTTTCTTCTCAGAGTGCACCAGAATGCTTCGTTCACATGTTAAAATCACAAAAAAATTCTTCAGAGGGAGAATGCCCCCAGACCCCCCTATGGGCGTTGAATTTACAAACATGTCACCTTTTTCACCTCTTGTGAGTTTGCAGGTCTGAGTATAAAGCCTTTAGTGTCTCCAGAGGGAGCTGTATGAAGTCTGACAAATGTCTTCAGGTGATGTCACCTGAGTCAGCGTCGGTTGGGGCTGAAACTGAAAACATCTGTTGGTGTGGAGTTAGAAAGAAGTGAGCTTACCAGACCTTTGTAGCCCACTGCTCATCTCTGCTACAGGCTACAGGCTCCAGGCTACATTAGCTGCTACTAGCATAACACACACCAATCTCCAACCAAACTGTCGGTGGTTGAGTTGCATTGTGGGTAATATGGACTCCAAGTTTTGACAAGGAAGAAGAATGCGTGGAATATCTCTGGTTCTGCTGCATCAATTTGGATCCTTTTTTTTTAAAATCTGTCCATCATGAATCTGAGGAGTGCAATGCTTAATCGGAGGAGTACTCTTAAAAAGCTCAAAATGCTACATATAGCACTGTGTAATATAAGGAATTTTCTGACAGTAGTTCCTAACTTCTCCCCTTTCTTCTCTTGTCTCAGGATATGTGACGGTGTCCAGTTTGGAGCAGGAATTCGCTTCCTGTAACCCCCTCAGTACTCCAGCAGTGGCTGTGATGTGAAAAGGGAGAACGTCTTGTTGTTTGTCACCTGTAACTTGTTGTAGAGTGTGAAACACTAGCATGGATCCTATGTCCTGGGGAAACATGCCTGACCCCCCAACCCTCCTTTGATATACACCAGTTAAGTGCCAGTGCTGGGCTATAAAACTAGTTAAACTTTTTACATTACAAACTGAACAGGCTTTCACCCATTTGAGAGACAAAAGTAACCAGATATAAGATGTCTTTAGCATGAACCTCAAGACATGACAACAACTTTGGCAAAAATACAATCATGGTGAATCTTTGACAAATTCCAACAGCATGTCAGCAGGTATTCTCTCATGGTTTTGTTACTGTTCCCTTTTCCTTGCTTTGTCTCCAGCACTGGCACCTTGTCTGTGGAAAAGTCATCTGCCAGTGATTTCAGCCACTGTGTTTCATGTGGTGACACAAAGTAACTTCTTTTCCAGAATGTTTAAGAGATTTTGGGCATGTTCCCTGTTTGCCTTCCAGGACTGCTTCTTATCCAGGAGCACAACTTTGTGTTTGACAGTTAACAATACTCCACACACTCTTCTGACCTGATGACTTTTGTTGAGTTGTACTGTGTGATTGAATGATTGCAGCAGCAGCCAGGGAATGAACGGAGAGAAAAAAGTACTTTTTAATCAAAGCAGTGGTGTTCGAAGGGAATCGACCCTGATGCCAAAGCAGTTTAAACATTCGTTAACGGCAGGTTGATCTGTTGGGATGGCAGCAAAGGTGGGAACCCCCCATGAGCAACACCCACCACCAGTGCTCTTACTGTCCTCTTTTTGATGTTGTTGAAGATATTCACAAATAAATCACAGCTGCTCTCCTGGTTTCTCTTTGGATCCTGTGTGCTTTCTAAAGAAATACACATTCAACAATCAAGTGGGAAAAATGACCAGATGCAAGTATCAGTTCTGGATCTTGTGCACTGTGCTCGGTGTTTCTTGCCTTTACAGCAAAGTATTTTTCTTGTTTAAAGCCAAATATAAAAATAGAATATTTCGGACCACATCCCTTGCATCTCTTATAAAAACTTTAATTTATAGCAGTCAGTGACCTCAGCACAGCAGTATTGCAACAGCACAGGAGTGTTATAATTTCAATAAAAGCTGTATTACCTTGGATAAGGGGACATCCGATGGGTGAAATAAATGCAACAGTACTGGCCAGGAAGTTATCACGTCTACAGGGCACAGTCTAACCTGAACAAGATGTAGTAATAAGGCCACTTTCCTTTGTAGATGACATGAATCAGTCTGTCTGTGTCACAGCCCTACCTCCCTGGAGGTTGTGAGCTGACACTTTAAACCTTTGCTCAACAGGAACCTGTGCAGGGCAGTTGAGTGTGGATGGTGCCAGATGTGTGCTTGATCAGATCTTGTTCTGTGTGGGAGTCTGAGCAGGTGTACAGCAGGTGAATGCTGCAAAGAGCTATGCAAGTATAGCGAAACTGGGCTAAAATTCTTAGAAGTTTATCTTAACCCTGAAGAAAGTGTTGGTGGTGCAGAAGGACACTGGGTACCTTTAAAGACTGTTTTCAGCAAGATCTCTGAGCCCAAGTCAACCTTAGATCTTTAGATTAGCAAAATAAAGAATGTTGCAGAACAGTGCCAGCATACTTACAAGTACTTTGTGTTTAAACATTGTGCAGTTTGTATTATAAATGGTTAATTTAGACATTACCTTGCTACATATGGTTCTTAGCGCTGTCCATCAAAGAGCTACATAAAGGTGTGTTAATGAACCAGCACAGAAATACAGTGTACACAAAAATGATGAATCTTTTTTATTTATCTCAGTAGAAATAATAATAATTTATATATATCCAAAACTACCTGGCTAAGGTCTATTCATACTAGGTTGTCCATTGTTAGCAACTGGGCTACTTTGTTTAGTGACTGTAACCAACCATAGGCTAGTATGTTGCAGAGTCAAGTCAAGTCAGTTTTATTTATATAGCCCAATATCACACTTCACAAGTTTGCCTCAGGGGGCTTTACAGTCTGTACAGCATACGACACCCTCTGCGCTTAGACCCTCGATTCAGATGAGGAAAAACTCCCCCAAAACCCTTAAACGGGGAAAACTGTAAGAAAGCTCAGGAAGAGCAGCAGAGTAGGGATCCCTCTCCCAGGACGGACAGAAAGGAAGTAGATGTCTTGTGTACAGAATAGACCAAAGTAGTAAAATTACAGTATGAACAGTCATGATGAAAAAGTTAAGAATAGATTGTAACATGTTTGAAGAATATGGATCTGGGAGGACATTGAGCAACTGCAGGTGTTGCCAAACAGACCTGAGTCACATGACCTCCTCTCCACCCATCAAAAACAATTACTCAAAGACAGAAAGCCACAAGAAAGACCTGTTCATTCTGACAGAAGAAATGAGAGAGCAACAGCAAAACTTTGGTGTCTAAACACAGAGGCAGCCATGGGTATTCTCTGGGAGTCTCACCTTGGCTCCCCAAGCCACATCCTAATCTTCTTCAAAAATCATTTTGAAAATCTCTACAGAAATCCTCCAAAGAATCAAGCTCAAGAGCAGATTTCAGTAAAACTGAAAAACATGAAAATTCATGCATGCTTTGTTGATTTTCAAAAAGCTTTTGATTCAGTCTAGCGTGAGGGATTTCTTTTTACACTAATAGAAAGTGGTATAGGGGGAAGTCTTTTGATGTCATTAAATCAATATCTGAAAAGAACAAATTGGCTGTCAAAATTGGAGATCAACACAGATTTCTTCCCACAGGGTGGAGGGGAAAGGCAAGGCTGCACCCTCTCATTGTTATTAGAACAATCACCAGCACCTGGTCTCACTCTTCAAGATACAGAAATCAAGTGTCTGTTTTATGCAGATGACCTGGTCATACTGTCTCCTACTAAAGAAGGTCTTCAGCAGAGCCTGGGCCTTCTCCATCAGTACTGTCAGACCTGGGCCCTAACAGTTAACATGAAGAAGACCAAAATAATTACCTTCCAAAAAAGACCAAGGTTACAGAGAAATGACCCAACATTGGGGAAAGGGAGCCCTCATTTTAGGGGAAAATAAAGAATGTGCAGTGTTCCTTCCTGCCACAACAAGAGAGACAACCAGTAGGACACATATAGACAGAGAGACATTTATAAATATACTTGTACTTATAGTCTACTTACTGCCACCATCTGGGGACAGACAGGAGACCTGTATTCTGAGAGAGGAGTGCATTGGATGGGACATAAGGTTTAAGGAGATCAGACAGGTATGAAAGGGTGAGCCCATTTACAATTTTGTAAGTCATCAGAAGCACCTTAAAGTCCAATCTGACATGGATAGGGAGCCAATGAAGGGAAGCTAAATTCGGTGTGATATGATCAAATGTTCTAGTTTTAGTTAAGGTTCTAGGTTCTAGTCTGGATGAAACAAAGGCGTGAATTAGGGTCTCTGCATCAGCCGAGGACAGAGAAGGCAGAATGTTAGCTATGTTGTGTAAGTGAAAATAGACGGTCTTGTTGATTTATTTAATGTGCTGATCAAAAGAGAGGATAGGATCAAGTGCAACACCAATATTCTTGGCTGTCAGACTTTGAGAAATCACACAGTTGTGTTAGTTACTGTTATTTGATCAAACTAGTGTCTATGTCGAGCAGGGACCAGCATCTCAATTTTGTCAGAATTTAGGAGCAGGAGATTAAGTGACATCCAGTTTTTTACAGCAGGCAAGCAGGCCTCTACTTTAATAATTTGGGAATGATCTTCCTCCTTGTCAGGCACATGCAGCTGAGTATCATCAGCGTAGCAGTCGGTCTAGGAGTATACAATGATCAGTGATATCAAAAGCTGCACTGAAAGTCTCAGTGGAATGACAGGCCCTGAAAGCAGACTGAAACGGTTCAAAAAGACCCAACCATAGCAGCCTTAAAGCTAGTTGGGACAATGTCATAAGTGACAAATTAGCAATATTCAGCATTGTAGGTCCTAAAAATGGCCAGGGATCTTTAAAAGGTTTAGCTGGTAGGGGGTCAAGGAGACAGGTGCTTGGTTTAGAAGCTGACACCAGCTTAGACAATGTTTCAAGAAAGATGGTCTCAAAATTTGTAAGGACTGAGACTATCAAATGTCAATGTTGCACTGCCAATTTTGCAGAAGTAGCTGGAGATGAGAAACTAATTTTGTATCTCTTAGTCGTTTTCGGACAAAACAGTTCTGGGGACTCCCTGATAGGAACTGCCCACTGGGAAGCTCCCCCAAGAACTACATGCCTTCAAGGGCTTTTTTCTGTTTGCATTCGCACCACCAATAGGAAAGCTGAAGTGAAATAAGCCGGTCGGCGGGTGGTATAGCAGCGTCACTCACAACGTCACACACAAGATTTTTATATTTTGCTTTGACGAGTCAAAATTGCGTTGTATTCCGTTGCATATACTTTCAATAAAGCTCAAGGTTCCTCTTGTGTACGATTGTTCCCAGTTCTTGCAGTGTGAACACAATAAAAAGGGGAGGGGTCCTCCAACTGTTCTTAGAATTATGAAAAAGTTCCTCCGGTCCGAAAACACTTAATGTCATCTATTTTTCTGCAGAAAAAATCAAAAAAATCATGAGCCATAAAGGGTGAGCAGCTACAGATGGCTGTTTTGGGGTAAGTCTGGCTACACTGTCAAAGAGAAATCTAGGATTGTGTTCATTGGTACTGATCAAGTGAGAGAAATAGGCTGCTTTGGAAGCCGACAGAGCACACTTGTAATTTAATACACACTTGTGCCATTAGAGGTAAAAATTTCCAGTTACGTTCTCCTGCAGGCCTGCTGAAGAGGATGTGTTTCTTTGGTAAACCAGGGTATAGACTTCTTTGACCATCTTGTTTTGGTAGAAAGAGATGCAGCTGAATCCAGGAGACTAGAAAGGGCTGAGTTTAAATCACTGGTACAATTTTCAACTATAGGTCCTGTCCCTGCAGTGAAAGTAGCCAGGACCACAGGTAATCGCTCACCAAATGTAGCTAATGTTGACAGACTGATGTGGCAATAGTGAATACAAGGACAGGCTAGTGCTACGTCAAATTTATTTGGAAAGTGATCTGACACCACAGATGTGATAGGAGAGGGCAGAAACCTTTATCCTGCACGATAGAATCAAGTCAAGGGTATTACAACTGGAGTGAGTAGGTTTGTGTACAAACTGAGTGAAACCAAAAGTATCAATAAGTGCCAGAAAGGCTTTACATAGAGCATTGAACACCTTATTCAGGTGAATATTGAAATCACCAATAATTAAAATGTCATCAGAATGAGTAACAAGGTCTGAGAGAAATTCTCCAAATTCATCTAAAACTGAGAATAAGGACCAGGTGGTTTATACAGTACCACAAGGTGGAATGATCAGAGTCTGTTGGCCTGGACAAAGCAATTTATGGTTGATGCAGATGGTTTTAATACAAGAGCCTCAAAGAAGTTTATTTAATATCATGATTAGAGGTTAAATTGAAATTAGAGTCATCAATACCTCCACCTTGTATTAGCTAGTCAGTATGGCCTTGAGAATTGTTTGAATTACCACGCGTGACCGTTATGAAGCCTCAAGTTATTTGGTTATTTGGTTGTCGCCATCTTGGTTTATTGGAGCCAGAAGTGACCATATGTGGACGAGAGGCTGGAGCTGGGGAGGAGCGAGGGGTGGATCTGACTTAGAACTGAATAGCTACCATTACATTAACACATGGGTTAACACCCCCACAGTCTATGGTTAACACAGGTTACCAGCCCAGTGGGGCCGGGTACCGTTAGCATAGTAAACGCTAAGATATCAGCTAACACTAGTGCTAGATAGCTAGCTTGGTTAGCAAGGTGCATCCGTAATTCATGTTAACTGTGATATTAATTGGGATGCTAATTTTGGCTAGCGAAAAACAGGCTTAAAAGCTGTGTCTCCATTTGCGTTCTTCCGTACTTATACTTGCTATTTTGAGTGCATAAGCGCATTCACACTGACAAGTATGGCAAAATGCAGTGCACTGAGTACGCAGATGGTGTACTCATAAAGTTGAGTGTGGAATGCTGAGGGACCACCAGCCTATGAGAATGGCGGCCACGGTTGCGATTGTTACGGTGAACACCGCACTTAAAAGTACAAGCACGTTCATTTTAATTTCAATTCAATTCAATTCAATTCAGTTTTATTTATATAGCGCCATATCATAACAAAGGTATCTCAGGGCAAATTTATTTTTAATCAAATTGAATTGAAGTCAAGTGAGCAAACAAGCCGGCAGAAAATTTGGCGGGCAACAAAATGCGGTCAAGTATGAGTAGCCTATGTAATGCATTCCAACTGCATAGAATATAGATTTTGTGTATGTGAGAAATATACTAGATTAGAATTTCTGAGTATGACTGAATTTACTGGACATAGTCAACTGCCCCAAGATGCATTGCATCTAGTAAACTCGGCTCGGACCTGTACAGTCATGTGATTCCTGCTTGAGCGCTTCAGTGTGAACAGTCTGCTGTTAATGGCATACTTAATCGTTCATTCAGTAGGCAGTATGCTGTACATATTGACTGAGTAGTAGGCAGTACATTAGTATGCGATTTCGAACACAAGCACCGCGTGACCGCGCACGTACAATGCCAAGCAGCACGTATTCTGTTTGCTTCTGCTGTCGAGTGTAAGCCGGCTGTGGCAAGCACATAGCACGGCCACTCCTCTGGCTCAGTGTCACACACGCACAGACGCAGGTGTTTGTGGCCAGCAGCGCACATACGTTAGCAGCAGCTCGGATACATTCTGCAGTATTTGGCTTTTTTTGTATTTTTGATACAGGTTTTGAACATACAAAACACCGCCATTATGTTGTGGACGGCGAGTCAAGTCTTAAGGAAATTCTCCACCTCGTCCGTGAGTAACGTTGCTTTTGCTGCACCAGAGAATGAACAGTGCCTTTGATACTTATGTTGCATTGATCAAAAATCATACTGGTAAATAAATTACTGAACGCATGCCAGGTCGCGGTGACATGAAGACGACTGAGCCAGCCTAGGCTCTGATTGCGGACCAATGAGTCATAGTTGAAGTTCAGGTCTTCTACTGTATTTTCAACAAACTGAGCAAATGATGGGTAGCTATGAGTGCCAGTCTGCCACGTTACTGCCTGCTCGCCTCTGCTCTGCCCCCCCCCCCCCCCTCTCCCTGTATGCTCCGACTACTGGCTACTGTACAAGATCTGGAGGAGTTGCATCAGCCTATGTGCAGTACACTGTAGACCGTCAGCGGCTTAGTTACAATCCTGCAGGGCTGCAGGCAACGTAGGGAAGCAACTCACGGACAGTCAGCTCATTCACTCATCATTATTGGGGGTGTTCTGCTACCAAATGCATTTCCCCAGTGTGTTAGGTGCAAACTTACTGTCGGAAGTTGATTGGAATTAAGTGAACGGCATTGAATGTATCATAAAGCACGTTGCAAAATGCAATGCAACAGCCTGAGACGATGCCTCATGCACTTGACAGCACCATGGCATGGGAACCCTGAACCGCCTCTCTTTTTACACGTGCCACTTCTCACTCTCTGAATGAGGGTTGTGCTGTCTGTCAGCCAATAGATTATCTCAAAGCTGCCTTTAAAGATTTAATGACCATTGAGCCCTATGGACCCCAGAATCCCACCCCTTTTCAGTTCATGCCTTTTATACACTTATACATTTTATACATATGTATATGAAACCTGAAATCAAATAAAAACTACCATAGAAATGTTTCACTTAATGGTAAAACAATTCAATCAATTAATTGATTAGATGAGAAAATGAATTACCAACCATTTTGATAATTGTTTAGGTGTTTATTTATTAAGCATATCAACAGTTTCTCAATTGTGAGGATTTGCTGCTTTTCTCTGATTTCATTCTTTGTAATTTACGTAGAAATTCCATATCTTTGGGTTTATGACTGTTGGTCTGATAAAACAAGAAATCTGAAGACATATTTTCTGACATTTTGTAGACCAAATAATCAATTGATTAATTAAAAAATATATATCAATCAATAATGAAAATAAGTGATGTAGCCTCAATGTCACATTTCCAATAATACTGGCAGTATTTGTAGCCCGTAATAATATTGTTTGCAGCAACTTAAGCAGGTGTTGGTTCCTTTGATCAAAAACGTTGTATGTTGATGAATTAGTGGTGGTTTGACATGACTTAACTTTTTTATTGTTCATGTATTAAAGGTGCACTTCACTGATTTTATATGTCAAAGTCAATTTACTAGTCAAACGAGATCTCCCTTATAAAAATCTCCCTTATAATGTCATAGTGATGTCATCAGGAGTATCTCTGCTGGGCTTGGAGACACCACATTTGTAACTGAAAGCTTTAATAACAAACTGGGGGTGTGACGTTTGAAAGAACTGGGTGTTTTGTGGGCCCCTCTGGCTCCTGGTGTTAAAAGCAGTCTCCTGCAGTTCCCTGCTGTTAAGACCACCTCTGCATTGGGTTTACCATTGCCAGTTGCATAACATCTATGGAACTAACATGAAGTCAGGAAAGAGTGTTGAAAATGTTCTTGTACTGAACAAAATCAGAATCAGAGTCAGCTTTATTGGACAGGTATGTGTACACATACAAGGAATGTGACTCTGGTTTTTTGTTACTCTCAGTACATACACAGAAATAGACAAAACTACAGCTAACAACACGGACAACAAGGTAAACATAAACATAAAACTACTATGTACAGATACAATAACATTTGTAGACAATAGTGGTACAGAGTGCAAAGGGTGCTGAAATAAATATGATTAATGTAACAGATTGCTTTATATACATGAGGTAGGTGGATATGACATACAGTATGCACAGCATGCATCTTTGAGTGATGACATTTACATGTTAAAAAGTATGTATTTAAACAATGAGAATATATCATTTACAGCTAGAGTGGATGTTTGTGTTACAAGGATTGTTCCTGACACTATGTGGCTGGTGTTAACTGTTGATGGCCCATGAGTAGAAACTATACTTGTGTCTGGTCGTACAGTGCTCTGTAGTAGAGCAGTCACTTTTTCCAAAAATCAAGTTCAACCAAATTTAAAATAAGACACAATTTGTTTACATACTTAACATTACAGCCATCTAACATCTAGCTTGTAAATCTTGCTATTTTATCGGTGATGGCATTTCTACGCGCTTCTGGCAAGGATTATTTACTTGGCAAGCTAGCAGGTGAGTCTGCAGATTTGTTGTACTTGTAGAGTAAGACAGCTGCTTTGTACAAAGTCAACAAACAGCCTTGTCTTTACTTTAAGTTACTTTGCCATCTACGGTGCAGAACCCAAAATACTTCCACACACTGCTTCTCAGATGCTTTGGTGTCATGGTTGTCTGCTCAGCACGGCTTTGCTCACTAGTCTCCTCCATTTTAGTGGGAAACAACATAACATTAGCTTAGTTTACTGATAGGTCAATAAGGCATGTGGAGTGAAATTATAAATACAGAGCATGAAGTATGGTATTGTTATTTTAAACCATTTCTTAATTGAATTTACAGAAAAATTACTGAATGGTGATATATACCGTTACCGTGATATCAAATGGCATACAGTGATAGAAGATTTTGGCCATATTGCTCACCCCAACGTGAAGATGTTTATCAATATCAAAGCACTGTAGTTTTACCGAGACATACAGCAGATGAGTATTTTGTCCAGCATTTCAGGTACTGAAGATTGACACTTGGTAAAGCTGAAACAAATGTGTTTGTGTTTGCTCTCGTTACAGCATTATTACCAGAATAAGCTTAAACTAGCTATTATTGGCCAGAGTCTGTTCGGCCAGGAGGTATACAACAACCTGAGGAAGCAGGGTCACAAGGTGGTGGGTGTGTTTACAGTCCCTGACAAGGATGGCAAGGCCGACCCCCTGGGTGAGTTCATTCCCTTCTATCTTTCTCTATGATTGGTGCACCACCAGACTGTGTGCTGTTTAATGTGTGTGCACTGTACATGTTCTTCCTGGTCCTTTGTTGAGCTATTATTGCTGACGGGTTACTATGTTCCTATGGATTCACATTAATGATTGTGAAGTGGTTTATTTGATCTCTGGAGTGCTAACCTCTGTAGTTCCATTCAGGTGGTGCCATTTGACCTCTAGTTGCACTAAATAATCAGAGAGAACCTGAAAATACAAACCTCTTTCCCTAAAGAAACGGTGGTGCTTTCTGTTGGATTTGGAAACACAATGCAAATTAACTACAGGGAACAACATAACAATACCAGGTTTTACGAGTATAAAGGAAAAAATGTCTGCAATTACTCATGTTTGGAACATGGAGCAGAACAAACCTCAGCCTGGACTCATGCACAGCCATTTCTTTAAGTCCATCATGTTTTTACTCCCCCGACAGTGCAGGATAAGAGGTTTCCAAAACCATTCTGCCTGTTAAAAGGGAGTTTTTCCTTGCCACTTTTGCCTAGTGCTTGCTCACGGTGGGAATTCTTGGGTCTCTGTAAATATAAAGATAAAATAAATAATAATAAATGTTATTTCATTTCACACATGGGTTGTTTTTTTTTTACATTCAGTGCACATTTTGATATCCATTACAGTGACATATTAGTTTATAATGAATTAGACCTACAACTTTCTCTAAAAAGAAAATTTGTAAATTTTTCCAGTCAAAATGTTAGCAACCATTCTATGAGCTGATAAAGTACTTTATACCCTTTGTTTACTTAGTAAACAACTGCTGTTTAGTAGCACTGAGAATCAAACCTTAAAGGTTGGGTAAGCAGTTTTCTTTTGGCGTCATTGGGCAAAAATGTCGAGCTAAAGATAGAGTTGGATAGAGAGAAAATGAGGGCCGGTGAAGATAAATAAGTAAAATAACGGAAGACATGGGGAAAACAAACAAAAGAAATATACTGTAGAAAAATAATTGAGATAATAAAAATAATGATAATAGCAACAATAATTACAAAGTAATAAAGAAAATTAATAATACAGTTGATGATGGTGAAATGAATTGATTAATTAATTGGCAGAGCCAGATGGAGTGAAAGTAATTGTCTGGTGTGTTCATTGAGCAGTGTGAGCATGTATCTGACTTTGAAAAGCCCATTTTGTACATCTTGTGTTGAGTAATGTGTGTTCTGTTGATCAATTTGTATTCTATTAGCTGTAGGTTTGTATTGTTGTTGTCATTGTAAAGGTGTTCCTACATATTTGGGTCCAGAAGTCTGTGTTGGGAGAAAGTGATAGGTCTGTTTCCCAATGTTGAGTGGGGAGGGATATTGTTGAATCTGTAGTTGATATTAGTTTGTATAATTTGAAAAGTTTTTTTTAGGACTGACCATTTTATTCATTGCATCTACTAGCGGGGGTAATTGGAAGTTGTTGTTTGTAATGTTAATTTTTGATTTTAGAATGGATTTTAATTGAAGGTAAGTATTGTGATTTGCCTATGTTGTATTTCTGGACCAGATCCTGGAAAGTGATAAAGGTGTTATTCTGGAAGATGTGCTGGAGATGTGTGATGCCCCTTTGTATCCATGTGGTAAAGGAGAGTGAGGTTTTTTTGAGTAGAAAGTCTGGGTTGTGCCATATTGGTGTGTATTTACATGGTGAATTTACTGAGCTGTCAGGGTCGTTGAAGTTACGTTTTTTTTGAAGCATTCAAAGCTGTCAGGGTTGTTTAGGCATGTGATTGGCAGAGGACAAAAAAGCAGGAAACTGCTTTCTTTTTTTAATCCCCTCATCAATAGATTTAACCTCAGGGCTGTTCAGTGTTAGCCTGGCATAAATCCGTGTATGCTGAAAAAAAAAGTAATTATCTTCAGAATGTAATAGTTTGTCAGTTCCCTTCATTTGGTCCCCCTTTAGAAATGCAGCAAAACTATTTATAGTGCTGTAATTACATAGAGTTATCAATATCAAAACAATGTGTATGTTTACATTCAGCCTGACTAACGTTATTTGTGTGACTATCTGCTTTGTGCAAGGCAGACAACTAGAGCCGAAGCGGGAGCGGGAGCGCAGAAAGACACAGCTAACATTACTGTCCTCACTGCCACCCTTACAAAATAGCTAATCGAGTATCCAATTAACTGATGTAAACCCAGGGTTATAGGGGAAATCACGTTACTACAAACCATGTAAACTCTTTAATCAAGCTATTATCTAAATGTGGTTATTCACAGTAATCAGAGTAATCACAGTAATCATAAGGATTAACGTTACTTGAAAAGCAATCACTCATACAGCCAAGTGCTGCATGTGTCTAGACTAGCACTAACTTTGACAGCTGGCTATGTTAACTAGCTTATTAACTTAGCAGATAAGCAAACACTAGCTAGTAATTGTAGCAACTTAGCTTTCACTCACTCAGCCAAATATGAACACACACTCACTCACTAGCTTGCTTGAACACCTTATGCACTCCAGCGCAGGTCTCTAGTGATGTAAGTGTTTAAGTCGGGGTCTTTAAGCAGTGATAGATTGAAACGCTGTCTGCTTATGGGTTGTTTGAATTGTTTATTGTGTAGGTTAGGTATGGTTGAGTTGCTGGCAAGGAAGAAGTCTATGTGGGAAAATGATTGGTGAACTGGAGAAAAGTATGTATATTCTCGGCTTGAGAGGTTTTTTTAGTCGCTAGCTATCACTAAGTCCCAGGTCACTTATGTACTACTTTAGTGTTTCAGTGGAGTGCCAAATTCTAGGATTACTTGTGATGTTGGATCTGTCTAAGATGGAGTTCATAACAGTGTTAAAAGAACCTCCAATTATGATTACCACATCCCAAGGTGACATCTTTATCTTCTTGTTTTAGATGAAGAGTCCAAAACAAGAAGATATTCAGTTTACTATCATGTATGACAAGGAAAAGTATCAAATACTCACATTTGAGAAGCCTGAAACAGCAAATGTTTATCATTTTTTATTAAAAAAATGATTAATGGATCATCAAAACAGTTGTAGAAGTTTTGCTGATCAAATAATCTTTGCAGCTCTAAAGTACAGTGAAGACTGTTTGGAAAGTAACTTTCACCAACACTGCTTCTATCTCCTGAAAATAACCACTTAAGCTATTGAGTCCAAGCCTATAGTAGATGTGTGCTTCAATAGTGGTATACAAAGTAAACAAATTCAAAGACTACTACTCTGGAGGCTCCATAGCTTCATGTAATGAACTGACCAAGACATAAAGTACTTGCTCTTAATAATAATTAATCAAGAGCAAGAGCTGATTGGGTTGGTTATAGGTCAATATTAAATACTCTATAGAGCAAATATAGACATAGTTAACCAATGTATATTTCTCCTTGTGTATAAATGGCTCTTCCACCTGGTTCACTTATAAGTAAGTAAAATTTTATAACACCTTTCAAAACCTAGGTTACAAAGTGCTTTACAGAAGAATAAAAATATGGACAGGAGACATAGCACAATAAATACAAGAACAGTTAGAGGCATCACAACTCAAAAAAATGTACATGACTCAAACATATAAACACACAGAAAAGATAGGTCTTCAACTGTGATTTAAAGCACCCAAGTGAGTTTGCTGACCTAACTCCCAGGAGGAGACTGTTCCACAGCCTGGGACCCAGAACTGCGAACTCACAGTCCCCACGTGTTCTTAGTCTTGAATGAGGTACAACTAGTAGGCCCTGTTCAGAGGACCTGAGAGGCCTAGCAGAGGTATAAGGCATTAAAGGTTCAGTAATATATGGAGCAAGATTACTCAGAGCCTTGAAGATGAGGAGGAGGATCTTGAATTGTATCCTAAATTTAATCGGAAGCCAGTGTAGTGACATCAGAACCGGGGTGATGTGAGAACGATAAGAGGTCTTAGTGAGTAATCTTGCTGCAGAGTTTTGGACTAACTATAACTGGATAGCAGCGTCTTGGCTTAGGCAGGAATACAGAGCATTACAGTAGTCTAAGTGGGAGGACACAAAAGTTTCCAACTTCTGATAAAATAACAGTGGGCATATTTTTGCGGTATTTCTCAGTTGAAAGTAGCAAGACTGAATGACTGACTTGACGTGTTTATCAAATTTCAGCTGGTGGTCAAAAATGACATGATTGATAGCCAATGAACCGAGGTGTTTGAGGATGTTAGTGACCTGATCTGGGGCAAAAACCAGGACTTCAGTTTATTCTGATTTTTAATTGAAGAAAATTGTGAGTTTTGAGTTAGTCCAGTTACTAATCTCGGCCAGACAGAATATTTAAACTTGAGAGGTCACCGGGCCTAACGGATAAACAGAGTTGTGTATCATCAGTGTAGCAATGATAAAACACACAAACAAATTGACGGTTCAAGTGCCCTAAGGGGAGCATGTATAATGAAAATAAAATGGGTCCAAGAATTGACCCCTGGGGCACCCCACAAGTCAAAGAAACACAGATGGATACCTTGTAGCGATCAGCTGTCAGAATAACATCACCACCCATCGGTCAAAAGTTCATTCCCATTTCACAGAGTTAACACCCCCCAATCTTCTAATAATCCAATCACAATCCCTCAAAAAACCCAACCAACCTTTAGGAAATCTATTAGGGGATCTCAGCGCGGCCCATGGAGGAAGTCAGTCAGTGGAGGAGAGAGACGGCAACTTTTACCCGGTCGCCGCTTGCGTGTTATGTCCGCGTCGTTGTAGCCGCATGGTAGCGTTAAGTTCGGCTGTGAAATCCGTGTCCGGAGGAGGAATACCAGTGGAGGAATATTTCCCAGTCGTTTCCCCTGGAGTTGTCGGTCCAGGCGGAGCTAAGGCCAACTCTGCAAAACCTGACAACCTGACTACCGACTGACTAACTAACGGTACAGTGAGTACTCGGTATAGCATTGTAAATAATTAACTGAACTGCGAACAGACGCTGTAGTTCTTCTTCTTCTTCTTCGGGTTTTATGGCGGTTGGCAAACAACGTTATGGTGCATTACTGCCACCAACTGGAATGGAGTGTGGATCTGGATCTAATTGTATCTAGCTTTTTACCTTGTTATATTAAAAAAAATAAAAATAAATAAATAAATAATTGAAAATTATATTCTCTCTATTAACTTTGTTCTTCTCAAATATTGAAACAAAAATAGATAACACTCTTCCCTAGAGTTTCTTTGTAAAATATCCTGTAGATCGAATTTTAATCTTATTTCTTTAAGGTTCTGTACCAGTTCTCTTCTCTCAGCCTCATATTTTGGACAGTGGCTCATGACGTGTTCTACTGTTTCTTGTTGTTCACACCAGCCACACCTTCCTGTATTATGCTTTCCTGTTTTAAATAATGTACTGTTTAACCCTGTATGGTCAAAACGTAGCCTGGATATTATCGTCTCCTCTCTCCGGGTTCTCCCCGTGCTTCTCATCCTGCCTACCTTCCTTTGAATTCTGTAGAACCACCTTCCTGTTCTCTCTTCTTCCCACTCCTTTTGCCACCTCTCTTTCAACTTTTGTTTAACTATCGTCGTCATTTCCGTTTTACTAAAGGGTACAGTGATGTCAATGTGATTTGTTTGTGTGGCTTCTTTTGCATACCTGTCAGCTATTTTATTCCCTTCAATCCCTATATGTGCTGGTATCCATAAAAATGTTATAATTAATCCCATCATTTGAATTCTATATAGTGTTTGCTGAATCTCTAATAAAATATCCGGTCTGCTGTCTGAATGGCTGTGCTTCAAGCTGGTTAATGACGAGCTGGAATCCGAGCATATTACTGCCCTTAAAGGTCTCACTTCTTCAACCCATTGCAATGCTGATAAAATTGCCAGCATTTCCCCAGTATATACAGATAACCCATCGCTGACTCGTTTGCTAATTTTAACGTTGAAATCTGGAACTATGAGGGCAATACTAATTTTGTTTGGCAGGTTCTTTGAAGCGTCTGTATAAATTCGAACACAGCTGTAATAGTTATTTTCTATGTAGGTTTTTATTATCTGCGGATGTAAAATAAACTCTTTTCCTTTGCTCTTTATCCCAAGCAAGGTGAGATGTACAATAGGTTCAGGAAGTAACCAAGGATGTATCACCGAGAGTGGTACCGTAGGACTAATGTTTATTTCAGTTATTTCTAGCTCTTTTGCTTGCTGCTCAACTGTCCATCCAAAACTTTTTGTTTCTCTCCTCTCCTTTTCCCAACATGGTTTCAGTGTTTCTTGCGTTGGATGATCCTCCCTATGTCCTTTTAAACTAACCCAGTAGTTTATAGATAACTGTATTCTCCTTAATTCCAGTGGCATTTCTCCCATTTCCACCTGTAATGCGGATGTTGGTGCCTAAGCAAAGTCTTAAAGCTTGATATTGAATATTGTCTAGCTTGTTGAGAGATGTATTTGCTGCTGATCCAAATGCTACACACCCATAATCTAATACTGATCTTATTAATCCTATGTAAATAGTTTTTAATGCTGTTCTCTCTGCCCCCCATTCACTCCCTACCAGGCATCTCATTACATTTAGTACTTTCTTACACTTGTCTATTATTTTCCTAATATGCACAGCCCATGTAATTCTCTCATCAAACCACAACCCTAAAAATTTAAACTGTTTCACTCTCTCCAATTCTTGATTATACAATTTTAGACTTCCATTACTGCCAATTATTTTCCTTGTAAAGAACATTGTCTTTGTTTTGTCTACTGAAAATTTAAATCCCCACTTAATTGACCATTCTTCTATTTTAACAACAGCCAAATTCCTACCTCTCTTCCAAATTGCCCCATCATCTGCAAAAAGAGAAAATCCCATCCCATTCTCCAAGTTCAGAAAAACATCATTTATCATAACAGAAAATAACAAAGGACTCACAATACTTCCTTGAGGCGTTCCATTTCAGACCTCAAAATTCCGTGAACTACTCTTCCCTATTCTTAATTGAATCGATCTTCCATATAAAAAGTCCTTGATCCACCTATACATTGGTCCTTTGACCCCTAATTTACATAGTTTAATTAATAATCCTTCCTTCCACATCATATTATAAGCCTTCTCTACATCAAAAAATAATAATAATAATAATACTACGCTTTCCCTATTAACCTGTGCTTTCCTTAATTCATGTTCTAAACATAAAGCTGGGTCCATGGTATTTCTACCTTTTCTGAATCCACTTTGATATTTTGGTACATAGCCTTTGTTTTCCAAAGATTAAGTTAATCTTTCATTTATCATTCTCTCCATTATTTTGCATACATTGGATGTTAAAGCAATAGGCCTATAATTCCCTGGGTTTGTACCACCCTGGCTTACAGACACTGTATTTCTTTTGACATTTCCTGATTTGATTTGTTTTGGGGGTAGCAGAGTTTTGAGTTGTTTCTTTTTTGGATTTGTGGTTTACTGGATTGGGACTGAACTGTGGGATTGTGGGGAAAAAACCCGAAATGGATCAAGTGGATTGACCTGAGACTGTGGAAAGAGACATTCACACGCACTCACACACACACACACACTAATATTGCCACTTGTTTGATTCAATACACCTCTTGCAAAACTGAATTGAGCTGTGGTCTATTTACTTGCAGTGCTGGGTTGTTGCCTGAGTATATTTCATTGCTGGTTGCCCTTTTGCTTTATTGATTTGTATGGTTTGACAGATTTTCTTGCTTTCTATGTTATAATTATTATTTGTCAGACGTGACTCTGACTGGCACCCCTCTTCATTTTTAAGTGTCAAGCCTGCTACAACCTTGTCATCAGCGGATACAAAGAAACTTCTGGTTGGATAAGTAAGAGGAAAACCAGTGTAGTGCTACACCAGATATTCCAACCTAGTTCTCTAGGCGATCAATTAAGATAGCGTGATCAAAGGCTGCAGACAAATCTAAAAGAACTAAAATGGCAATTTCACCATGGTCTAGCTGCATGAGAATATTGTTTGTGACCCGCAGCAGAGCTGTCTCGGTGCTGCAGTGTGTCTGGCAGAAGCCTGATTGGTATTTATAAAATATATTGTTTTCTTCAACCAGTTCCAGAAGTTGCTTGCAGACAAATTTTTCTAAAATCTTTGATGTAAAAGGTAGCTTCAAAATATGTATATAGTTTGTTGGTATGCTGGGATCAAGGTGTGGCTTCTTTAGAAGGGGTTGAACTGCGGCCACTTTAAAGGAGTAAGGAACATAGCTACACGAGAAGGACTGGTTCATAATAGCAAGCAGAGATGGTCCAATAATGCTAATGGCTTCTTTAGATAATCTGGGTGGCACAATGTCAAGGGGACACATGGAAGAGCGAGTGTAGGAAACAGTATCAGTCAAATCCCTGAGAGAGATGGGAGAAGATTGATCTAATATGACGGGACAGGTGTGAGATGGCTCAGTATCGGGGCTGGAGGGCATGATAGATGCTCTTATTTTGTTGTTTTTGTCAAATATTTAAAAAGTGTGGTGATGAGATTATTGAAGTAATCTGTGCATCCTTAATTTTTTGATTCAGTAAAATCATTAGGTCTTTCATTTGAGTATAGAGAACAAGCAGTCGTGTGGTTTTCCACCCACTCTCTGCTTGTCTACATTGTCTTTTCACAGAGCGGATGTCATCATTTATCCAGGGAGATGAATTGGTTTTAGAAACTGATTTGGTCTTAAGAGGGCCAGCAGCTTCTAGAGCAGACGCGCAAATATCATTAAAATGGTTGACTATGTCATCAATATGCCAGGATGCTGAGCCACCTTAATCCAACACAGAAAAAGTAGAGGAAAATGTGGCCGTAGACTGACTGTTAATGAGGTGACATTTTACAGTGCGCCTATGGGTTAAAATGGTTGGATGTAAAAACAAATCAAACATATATTTATGGTCAGAGATAAAATCATCCAGTTTTAGAGCTAAGTGTCATGCCCAAGGTGAAAACTAGGTCAAGGGTATGGCCACGGTTATGGGTGGGACCCTTTACATGTTGTATAAAATTAAGACTCAGTTACACTAATAAAATCACTTGCTGGGGCATTTGTTGCATCATCTACATGGAAATTAAAATCACCAACCATAATCACTTTGTCATACTTGACAACCACAGCAGCAATAAAATCAGAGAATTCAGATAAAAAGTTACTGTTCGGTTTTGGTGGACGGTAAATGATGATGCAAAATACAGGATTAGTGCAGCTGATAAGAAACATGAGAGCCTCAAAGCTGGTACATTTTTTAACAGTAAGAAGAGAGCATTTAAAAGGATTTTTAAAAAAAGGGCATAGCTCCAGAAGACTACATTCTCCTTCCTTCAGCTAGGTTTCAGTTAAGAAAAAGAAATTTAATTTCTGGGACACAATTAAGTCGTTTAAGACAAATGTCTCATTAAAGAGGGACCTAACATTTAAGAGACCAAATCTGATAAGGGGGACTGATATATTATAATTGAACAATGAGAAAAAAATATTTAAAAGAGTAAATGTTTTCTATTAGGTTTGTACAAAATAATGAGACTCTGATGATCCTCTGATAATGTCCTGGGTCTTCATCAGAGACCTGTGCTGTGGCTGAGGTGCATGTTGACTCTACAGTGTTCCTGGACAAAGACAGGCCTTTATCCTGCGTTAGCTGCTGGATAGTGGCTCTGTTGTCTGTGTCGGGAGAGGCCCTGTGTGGCCCGGAGATGCAGCTCTGAGGTGAAAAGTCTACAATTGGGCCGCTCTCTTTGGTATGATGCAATCTTTTCAGGAAACATCATCATCTGTTATCAGCTACCTCTTGACCTCTGCCTGTTTTCCTCCTTTCTTCTGAGGATTTGCAGATAATATTAAACTGTTACCTCTTTTATTAGTCATAAACAAATTCCTGCTGTGCTGGAGCCCACTTAAGTTTCCATTTTTTTAACCCTTCAACAACAAGTGCAGGGAGGTCAATACAGGAAAGATACTGTGATATTCAAAGTGCACATTTAGCGTTTTTAAAAATACTTGCAGTACATGGAGTGCCTTGGAAGCCGAGTGGTTACAGCACATGCCACACAACCTCAGCGTTGCCGGTTCATGTCATACCCCCCTATCTGTCCCCACATTTCCTGTCTGCCTCTCTCAAACTGTCCAGTAAAGGTGAAAATGCCCAAAAAAATAATCTTAAAAAAAAAATACTTAGAGTAGTCCTCTCATTGTAGTCTGTTAGTATCTACAGTATGCTTACACTCAGTGAAGTTTGACTGTGAGACTTTACTAGAAACAGTAAGGTCTGTTTTGATCATACAAAATGATTTTGCATTGTTGATTTTTAGTACTTCAATCATCTAGTTCTGCAATTAAAAAAGACTGAAGTGAGATCAGAATAAAACATTTTTTAATAAAACCGATATTGATTGAACAGATATTAATAAAGTTGCTTTGGGGACAATTTGTAGTTAGAAAAGATATTAAATTGTAGTATATCATAGTAACTATATATACCTCACTGCAATCATCAGCATATTGTAAGTAGTTAAAAATCCAACAATATTTTATGGTATTGTGATCATATCAAGTCAGGCTGTGCTCTCTTTCTCAAACACACACATTGACACTTGACCTCCCCATGCTACTGTTTTCTGTCTCCCTAACCTCGTTAATATGATGTAGGTAGGCCTATGTTTGCATGTTCTAGCTTACATGTGTCTGTGGGTATGACAGCTGGTGTTGCTTTCTTGTGACCTCAGTGGCATACTGTAGTACAGCAAGCCAGCTATAGGACTGAATTGGAATATTTGAAAATTAAATACCGGCCCATCATTATTAGAAATTTCAAACTCTCAAAAACAGTAATGGCCTCAAAAATCAAGTATCTCTTCTAAGAACATAGGAAGTCAATTTGAAAACTGCTGCAGTTGAGGCACCAACCATGAACCACAAAGTCCCCAGTTCAGAACAGTCCAGGGTCATTTGTTCAATGTTCCCCATCCCTATCTCCCCTAATTTTAAAGTCAAAAAATGCCCCAAAAATGATTATACATTAAAAAATGATCAGCATAAGTAAAATATACAGTAGGTGATTTGTAGGTAACGGGCTAAAATATGAAAAACCACTGGTAAAACCGTTTATGATAGATCAGGATAAGTAATAATTAAATTAAACATTGATATGTTCAAATATTATTAAATATCTTTAGGGATTGAATATTATTTTTCAGGGACATTCTAGGTATTTAAGGCTGCCTAATGAAATGAACAGTGATTCATTCTATTTTTTTGATCTTCATACCAAATTATTGTAAAAGTGCTTCCTAAAGCACCAGTAGTGATCACCAGATTGAATGGAGTCTGTATTCCCCATCTGCTGAATGATTTATGAACTGAATTTCCAGAAAATGTACTATTTTATGATATACTGGCTAGCGTGATCTGAAATCACATATAGCATGACAGAAGACTTTATCCATATTGCCCACCTACAGTTTAAGACTAAATGTTAATACAGGCATTTTTATAATAATAGTACTCAGTACTCCCATTTGCAGTCAGCCTGTGTCAGCCTTAATTCCAGCTTTCTAAACTTTATCAGTAAACTCTCCTCTTCTCTTTCAGCGGTGGCCGCGGAGAAGGACGGGACACCAGTGTTCAAGTTCCCACGGTGGCGGATCAAGGGGAAGCCCATCCCAGAGGTGGTGGATGCCTACAAGGCAGTGGGCGCCGAGCTCAACGTCATGCCCTTCTGCTCCCAGTTTATCCCCATGAACATCATCGATCACCCCAAGCACGGCTCCATCATCTACCACCCCTCCATCCTGCCCCTGCACAGAGGAGCCTCAGCTATCAACTGGTGAGGAAGAGGGGAGGCAGGGGGTGGGTGGAAAGAACGGGGCCTGTGCTCTAATGTTGAGGGGATGAAAAAAAAGAACTGAGAGAAAGTTGAGATAATGACGATAGCTAGGGATTTGACAACATACGGTCATACAAATCCACTGCACATTCTGTACAAACTGCATTTGAGCAATCACACTCTCTTTTTAAACCGGTCTCTGCTTTCAGTACAATTTTGGACCCAAGAAAATGCATATTGGGTTGATGTGGCAAGGAGATAGTTAGTAGTGGGTGAGATGTGTCCTCAGATAAAATGTCTTTGATACTAGAGTGATGTCAGATCGGATCTTCTGACATCACACATTGGGCACGTCCTGAGTAGGAAGCAAAGGGTAAATTCTATTTATTACGTTGTATTACAATACAACACATGCCTTTCTAGCCGTTGTTCTTTTTGTTTCATGTTATTTCAAAAATGTTGAGACAATGGCTCAAATATGATTCATTATATACAATTAACATATTTTGCCCCTAGTAAAAAAAACAAAAAAACAAAAACATTTGGCAAAAGCAAAGCAGTGCCACTAAAACTGATGAACGTGTGCAGCTCATACATTAAAGCACTTAAATCTACCAAAATATTATTTAGATATGGAGATAATGCACATTTTCACACATTGAAAATGTTGGATCATCGGTTTCGGAAAGTTACAGAAATGGTCGGACATCGGATCATCAGGGTTATTTTTCAAACTTTGGAAAGCTCCTCCAGAGCCACAGAAAACATCATAGAACTATTTTCACGCGCTGAGAATTACTCCTTATGACGAGTAAACTGAACTTAAAGTATAAAATTGCACCGTTAATGCACCGTCCCATCCCTGGTTAGTGTGTGTTACTGGTTTGATGGGACCTGCACTGACAGGTAACAAACGGGTTAACATCCTCTCTCAGGTTACCACCTGGTACCACTGGTGTAACTCACATCACAGGTCCACTTACAAAACCACACTGTTTTTGTCACAGTAATGATAGATTAGGGATTATCAGTTTAGCCACTGCTGTGCAGCCATAAATCAATGTGAAAGACATCAGGTACTTCCTGATGAGTGTGGACAAATTCTAAAAGTGAAATAAAATAAAACACAAAACAACTATTAAGAAAAACACAATAAAAGGCTAAACCCAAGTACAATATTCCAAGCAGCAAAAAGTGCTATATAGATATTGAACATTAATATAGCAACAAACAACTATTTGCTATGTAAAGATATAGTGGAGTAATGGCGTCCTGAGCAAGAACTCCCTCTGTGTATGTTGTACTCAGAACTTCACTCTTCTTTGTTTTGGTAGCCGGTCCAGCGTGCGTGCATGTTAGTGTGTGCAAGTCCCCCCCCGTGTTTATAAAGAGACTGTGACCCACTGCACAGCATTGTAAAAGCAAGATCACAGACTGCAGTTCAAGGCGTTCGGCTGAAGGCATTACTTCATTCAGAGCTGGCTCACTCACTACCAGAGACTTCGGTTCTTTCTGTTATTTCCCTCCAGTCTCTCTTCTTTTCCCCCTCTCCACTCTGTGTGAAAGTAAGTACATTTCCCCTCCAGTCAGCGGTCAACATAGACAAAGAGAAACTATACCCGAGGCACCTCCGACCTCTCTGTGTGGCCAACGTGCCCATTTGTTTTGGTCTGAGATGCTGGTGCTCAAGTTTGACATCTAGTGGCAGCTAATATGGTATATAGAACCTTTAAAGAGAGAATAAAAAGTGAGACTAACTTTTGAAAGAAGAAACAACACATTCATTCTCATAAAAATAAAAAGTTTAATTTATAAGCAATAAAACCCATCCTTCCTCAGTACAGTACGCTCAGGGGTTTTGTTGTTACAGCCTAACTTGGTCTGGCAGTCTATGGTGGCTAATGTCAGCTAATTTTAGGAACCTTTAGATAGATATTGCATTTGCTAATTGTAACTAGCATCACTGAGTAAATGTGTTGACTTCATGACCTTTCCCCACTTGTAGTACTGGCACACTATGTTTTATCAACATTATCAACTGTATCCAGTTGTGGCTACAGTGGCTGCTGTTTAGCAAACGTTACACAATCTAGCTTCCTCAGGTCACAGTAGAGGAAGAGGAGGGTTTGCTGCTATCTGTCTGTCTAGCAGGAGGTTTAAACCAGTTCTGTTTGACCACAACCTCCTAGCAAGCTAGTTTTCTTATCTCTGCTCTTGTTAGTCTGTCTGTTCTCCACCCTTACTATCGCTCTCTTCCTGTTATCACTGTGTGTAAATGAATAGCCTCCTTTTGTTTTTAACTGTAAAAACACAACCTGTACTATCTTTTCTTCAAAGGCAGTGCCTTTTAGATTTGAAACCCTTCTACTTTTCTAAATGTCACTATTTGCGTCCCATTTACTACCATGGTAAAGCTGGCTGTTTGGCAGTAGTGACATTGCTACCAGCTGCTAAAAAAAGTTATTTAAAGTCAAAAGGAATAGTTCTACATTTTGGGAAACATACTTTTTTTCTTTCTCAGAGTTAGATGAGGAGATCGATACTACTCTCATGTCTGTCCATTAAGTATGAATGAAGCTAGAGGCGGTTAGCTTACTATATAGACTACGGGGGAAACAACTAGCTGTTGACAACAGAACCTGTTCCCCAAGAAATAGTTACATCACATAACTCCCTGTAAAACCACAATTTGTGCTTTTTACATTTCTGTTTTTGTACCAATTAAACAAATGAGATAAAATGTGTTAAATAGTAAGCTTTAGAGGTGCTGGTAGGTGGATTGTTTAAAACTTTGGACAGTCTCTATGCTAAGTTAAGCTAATTGTCTAATAACTTCACTTGGCTCTAGATTCATATTTAACAGACAGACATGAGAGTAATGTTGATCTGATCATCTAACTCTTGGCAAGAAAGCAAATGAGTGTATATCAAACTATTCCCTTAAGTTCCAAATGTTCATCTAAGTTAGGGAATCTTCCCTGCTCAAAGTCCAAACAAAGTTTGACTTGTAATAAGTCAAATTTAAAATATATCTTTGGTCTTGACTTGTTGAAACTCCAGATACCTACAATTGCATTTGACAATTAGTATTAGTCTGCATATCATGTTTCAGAAATTGAAAACTGAATTGTGCTGTAGATATCTTTTAGTTAAAGGCTCCATCCATCTGGTTTCTAATCTGCTTATCCTTTTCCCGGTCATGGGGGCCTGGAGCCTGTCCCACCATGCATTGGGCGAGAGGCAGGGTACACCTTGGACAGGTCATTGTCAGGCTCTGTAAAACTGTTACAGCAGAAATATCTCAAATTAATATTTTGTCTTGCAACGTTCTATAATATGAATCCAGTCAAACTAATATATTCTAAAAATCGCTTGCAATAAGCCCTGATGAAATAATTTATGAATATATTAATTTGCCTGATGAGAACCGACGGTAGACAGCTTGTTTGTTTCACAGTCTTATCAACAGTCTCTCCAGGTGCAATTACCTTTTATTTTTTCTTTATCTGATTGTGCTTCATTTGCTCAGGTTTATGGTCTACTTTATATCCTCTACCTGCTTCTTAAAATAAGTGTGTTATGGCACTGCTCCAACTGTGTGTGTGTTTCTGTGTATGTGTGTGTGTCACCAGGACTCTGATCCACGGTGATAGGAAAGCTGGCTTCACAGTGTTCTGGGCTGACGATGGACTGGACACCGGACCAATCCTGCTGCAGAGAGAGTGTGCTGTCGAGCTGAACGACACCGTGGACACACTCTACAACCGCTTCCTCTTCCCAGAGGGCATCAAGGCTATGGTAACCACCTGGAATATAATAGTTTTGGGTGAACTACTCTTTATCACATAAGGAATGTAATCAGGAGCTTATTATGAGCATGCATTAATATAGAACCTTTTTCAAATTGAGTAATCCATCAAGTAATCAAGACCTGTCGAGACATACTGTATCTTCATACCCTTTCCCATGATGCCCAGTTCCCACTCAGCCTTCTCTATTGAAATTGTCAACAACACATTAACATAGACTTGACAGACACACACCCCAGATTGAGGTGTCACACTCACACTGTTTCCTGGTGCAGGTGGAGTCGGTGCAGCTCATCGCTGATGGAAAGGCCCCTCGAGTTCCCCAGAGGGAGGAAGGAGCGAGCTATGAAGGCATTCAGAAGAAATCCAACGCCAAGGTGAGGGTTCTCACCCGGACAGCAGCCCGAAGCCATATTCTGTATCATGTGATATCCTGTGGCACTTTTTCATTCTATTAGGCTGGATTATCATCGGGGCAAAGTGGAGAACTGCCCCAGACCTTCAGGGACCCCTTCTTAATTGGTGCACAGTTTTAAAGAGCAACTGAACATCAAAACACACATTTAGTAAATTTTTTGTACAGAAACTTTATTGTACTATAAATTGACCCTGGTCTCAGTCTATAGTGTTCATTGCAACATTAAGATAAATGATCTAGCTGAGCATAAAAGGGTGGATGACCATCAGATGTGTTATCTAGGCATTAACTCAGCTGAAATGACTCTGTCATGACAACAATCTGCCAGGGCTGTAAGGGCGGTGGTGGTGTCAGTGGTCGTGGTCGTGGGGTAACTGCAGGTACAGTGGGGCGGTGGGAAGAGGTTGTGTGTATGGGGTTGAATGCATTTTTTGAATTTGTAAAGGGTGTGTTCAAGCTAAAATGGGGTGTTAAGTTGCTCCTTAAATAATTCGTTTTTAATTGACCCACATCAATCCATGGCAACAGTATTCCAGTACCCTGCATTTGGATGAAGAGCATCATTCCTAAATGTAAATATTCACTAGAGCAGATGCTGAGTGTGGGGACCTGAATTATTCCAAACAGGAGACATTTAAAATCCTCACATCCAAGACTGATATGGCCTGGACTGAAGATGCCACAGTTTTACATCAGATGCATGTATTCTGCTGTGTTAAGCTGACAGCTGCTCAGTGCAACAACACTTTCATTCAGTGAACAGCGTGGAAATTTACTGTTAGCTTGACATGTTGTTCAGGGCCAAATATGTATGATTGAGCGGCTGGGAGGTGTTTATCTTACAAGGGGAAAGACAGAGGTGGAGCTGATCTTAGCTGCTCTCTGATTTGTCACTTGGAGCCACTCTGCTGGCAGTCTGTCTAAATGTGCTATTCTTAGTGCAGAGGGTTATTTTCCAGCATCGTTTTTCCACGTGTCGCTCAGCTCATGGCAACCAGCTGTTGGGCTTGCCTCTCATTCTCAGAAATTTAGGTGACCTGGTCTGAAAATGAATCAGAGCTGTCAGCATATTGACTCCGGTGTCTCTCTGTCCCTCAGGTCATCCTGGCCCAGCCAGCTGAGGCCATCCACAACTGGATCCGTGGCCATGACAAAGTCCCCGGTGCCTGGACTGTCATTGATGGTCAGGTGTGTTTCCTGGAACACACAAAGAAAATACACCCACTGGGTGTCTATTGTGAGGTCAGATAGAGGTTTGGATAACTGATGTATAGTAGATCCTGATATTTTGGTCATGAGGTGGATATTCAGTAACTTAAACATGGTGTCAAGTCCTTGAAGACTCTTGAAATGTGGGCTTACAAATGTTGCAGTTTTACAGTGTGGTATCATTAAACCAGACATTTAGGCATCTTTTCTTTTTATAGCCTTGTCAATAATAAAATGAATTTTACTTTTCATAGAATTGGCATTTGAAGGTCTTGAAAAGTCTTAGATCTAAGATAAGGAGCTAATTGGCACCCTGTTTTTTTATTATTAATATTTTTGTTAAACTTTTTTTGGCATAACAGAGACAGGGAAGAAGAGAATAACTAAAAAAAAACAAATAAATAAATCCCAGAGAAGAAGGTTAATGAAAGAAGGGAAGAAGCACCTATTGCGCTGCTAACAACAGATCTGAGTGTTTTTTCCAGGCTAGATCCATCAGCCCTTAAATCAGTCAATGGGCTTCTCTGTGCCCATGTAGTCCAAGTGTGAGTCCCACATCTTATGAAATAAGAAAAGTTTGTCCTTCAAAGCTACAGCTCTGTAGCTCCGTACAGAAACGGAAGAGTAACAACAAAATACTGTGGTTTTGAACTTTAGTACAGATTAAACAAACAAGATATTACGTCTAAATTATTGAGCTTTAGAGGTGCCAGTAGGTGGATTTGTTACCTTTTTAGATGGACCCAACCTAGCTGTTTCCCCCTGTTTCCAGTAATTGTGCTAAGCTAAGCTAACCGTGTCCTGGTGTTGGCTTCATGTTAAGTGTACAGGCATGAGAGTGGGATCGATCTTCTTTAACCCTTGGCAAGAAAGCGCATTTCCCAAAATGCTGAACTATTCCTTTAATACCTCTCAAATAGGTCTTAGCCCCCAGCTGAAGAGAACATTTAAAGAACCTTAGATAGTATAGTGCTGTATATGAGAACAGTCCCACATACAATGAAGAGAGGAACCTGCTGCAATATGACATTACAAACAACACCACATTAGGATTTGCCCACTGCAGGTAAATAAAAGTTAAAGAGACACACCAAATGTCTGTTTTTAATGCTGCTCTGTGTGTTTTTTCTTAGTCTGTGACCCTGTATGGCTCCTCCATGTTGGGGGGGGCGGTACCAGCCGGTCTGCCCCTGAAGATGGAGGGGGCGTCCCGGCCCGGCCTGGTCACCAAGAACGGGCTTGTCCTGTATGGAACTGATGGGAAAGCTGTGAGTGTCTCTGTAGGTTGTTGTACTACAAAACAAATATTCAGAGCAAACAAAAGGAGAGCTGGACGAGTGTGGCAATCCTCATGCCTCTGTTATTGTCATACTGCTGCACTCCATATGCAGTAGGTTTTATGGCTGCTGGGTTATTCAAACACAGCTGAAGATAATTCAAATAGATGTGTTGGCCTGTCTCCTCTGACCTTGTTCCTGTACTTTATCCACTCTGTGTTTGGTCCACAGCTCCTGGTGAAGAACCTGCAGTTTGAAGATGGGAAGATGATCCCTGCTTCCAAATACTTCTCCTCTGGGGAAAGCTCTAGTGTGGAGCTGACTGATGATGAGAAGAAGATGGCAGAGGAGATCAGGGCAAGTAAACTATTAGCCGATTCTTTTTAACCTGATATTTGGCTTTCAGTATACTATAAATGACTTAAAATTCTGTGCTGAATATTTTGCTGATTGTGAATGTTTTCTATTTCATCACAGAGCATCTGGAAGGGCATCCTCAGCAACATCCCAGCCATTGAGGACACCACAGACTTCTTCAAGTCTGGAGCTGCCTCCATGGATGTGGTCAGGTGAGGGAGGAGGCCAGTGGAGTGATTGGTCAGAAAATTATTTTGTTATTTTAGACCAGAGGTGGCAACAAGTCTTCGTTTTGCAAGTTGTGTCTCTTATTCTCAACTATTAGGCAAGTGTCAAGTAAATCCCAAATCACTGAGCTAAAGTCATATCTGAAATCTCACAGTTTTGGGCCTCAAATCTCTGATTTCATTCTCTGATTTCTAAACGATGTAACATCTATGTTCTTTATATTTTGACACACTTAAACAGCTGAGTTTTCTTTTTAATTTTTTAACATTTTTATCAGTAATACAATCTACACCTATACATTTTTGACAATTTTGTGATCAATATCCATATTTGCAATTATGCTGTCTAAGATAAGATAGTGCTTGAAGATTAGATTTTTTTGCCAGTATTACAATGCACAAAGGCAACCATTTCTCACTGTATTTGACCAAGTATTATTGTTTGTGGACACGTTCTATACAATTAATACCAAAGATAGACATCTTTTGAAATCCAACCATAAGGCCACAACATTAGGGTGGAACAAAAATAGATTGATTTCATAATTAAATGGCTAAATAGCTGCATTTGTATAGCTGCTTTTATCCAAAGCGCTTCTTTGCCGCTTATTCACCCATCACGCACACACTCACACACCACGCGGAGTGCTGCTCAACCATCGGGAGCAATTTAGGGTTGTGTCTTGCCCAAGAACACTTTGACATGTGGACAGGAGGAGGTGGGGATTGAACTGCCAACCCTGTGATCGGCACAAAAACAGTATTGAGGGCCTGAGCACTGACCAGTGCGAGGACCCTATTGAAATTGCTGTGATTATTATTCTAATTCATCCCCCAAATAAATCGCAGTTGTGAGGGGCTAAAGGTGCTCAGAAAGTCATGAAACTTTGCACGTGTCAGAAGTGGTAAAAAATGATATATTTTATGGGTCTCGCGCATGGGAGTGGCAAAATATCTCAATAGTGCCCCTACAATTGTTTTACGAACTAGCCCCTGCAGCATGTTTCACCTAGATGTACGAAATTTGGTAGGCATATGTATCATGTCCAGACTTTTAAAAAAGGCTATTGGAGCCATACCCTAAACCCAACAGGAAGTCCGCCATTTTGAATTTTCTATGCAATGTTTGGTCATTTTTTGTCATTTGATGGCTCTGTACTTTAACGAACTCCTACATCAACTTCAAATTTGGCCCGTGCAATCTGAAGACCTTTGTGATGAAAGTTGCTAAAAGCTTGAGTTTTCGTTGAATGGCGTGGAATTTACGTGTTTTGCCGTCAAACAGGAAGTGGTTTGTAACTGGACTGTACATTGTCCAGTCAGCCTTAAACTTCCCATGTTTCATAAGAATCTCGGCCTGAAGGCATCTATGTGCCAATATTCAGTCATAGTCATAGTGCCACCTACTGGCAACAGGAAATGACACGTTTTGTTCTTTGACATATGACTCCTAGTGGGCTGACCAGAACAACCTCAAATTTGGGCAGTAAAGCCTTAAGACATTGATGATGCTTTACAGTGAATATTGTGAGTTTTAACTAAAGGGCATCGCCGTGGCGTGGCGGCAAATTTCGATGTTTCATTATGAAAAAAGAAACTGTTGTAGTTTGGCTCCATATAATCAGATCTTTTCCAGATTTTACACATTTGATACGATTCTTAGCCTGAAAACATCTAGGGGTCAATATTGAATCAAGGTCATAGCACCACCTAGTGACAACAGGAAGTTACAGGCCCTATACTTTTACACACTACTCCTAGCAGGTTAACCAGATCCACTTCAAATTTGGTCAGCAGTCTTAAGACCTTGATGATGCTTCACGGTGAAGATTGTGAGTTTTTATCAAAGCCGTTGCCGTGGCAACACATTATTTGCCATGAAACAGGAAGCTGTTTTTCGAGGGATTAAGGATGCTTGAAAACTCAAGAAACTTGCCACACACGTCAGAAGGGATGTATTTTGTTGTCTGATATGGGTGCTGGACATGGGTGTGACAAAATGACTCGATAGCACCCCCATTTTTTGTCATTTTCAGGCTCTATACTTTAACAAACTCCTCCTAGAGAATAAATCAGATCCTCTTCAAATTTGGCCAGTGCAATCTAAAGACCTTTGTGATGAAAGGTGCTAAAAGTTTGATATTTTGTTGAATGGCGTGCCCATGACGTGGCTTCAAACTGTTCCGCCATAAAACTGGAAGTTCTTGTAACTTGAGTGTACATGATCCAATCTTCTCCAAATATCACATGCTGGATAAGATTCTAGGTCTGAGGACATCTATATCTATATATTCAGTCATAGTCATAGCACCACCTACTGGAAACAGGAAGTCAGCCTTGTGAGACAATCATCATTTGATTTACATGACACAGCAGCAGAGGGAGGAGGACAGGAGAATGGACTGACTCTGACTGATGTCTGTCTTCTTCATTCTTTCTAAACTTCACTCAGGAATATTAATCAGGCAGATACATTTCACTCGTGCATTGTCCAAAACACATGAAAATTCACAGCCATGTCAACCGGTCGGTGTCCAGCAGGGCTGGAGTGGGACTCATTTTCAGCCCAGGAGTTTCATGTTTCAGACCAACCCACTTTAGTTCACAACCCATTATACTGGAGATATATAATTATAGCTTTACTATGTAAATCTGCTACAGTGCACTCTTCTTAACGACCTTATTATTCACAATGTGTATTTTTCTAGGACATCATCATTACATTTTCAGTTCAAATAAGTATAGTTTCACAACTTTTGTTTAGTTTATTTTGACAAATATAAGTACACTGTCAAAGTGTACACACACACACACAAAAAAACAGATTTATGTCTTATGTCCTTATTTATCCAACGGAAGAAGTTTTTAAACAGTCCTTAAATCTTGACACAAAGTCATAAAACATGGGCTTTGGAGATTTGCTGCTATTCATGATGTCGCTGTATAAACTGTGAATCTTTCAGAACAGCTCACCGGTGTCAGAAAAGCACACAAGGTAAGTTAACAGTTAAATCCCGGTGAGTTAATGAAGGTATCCACGTTTTGCCAGCTGTGCGTAATATTACGCATAGTTTTGGAGAGGTGTGAGTGCATGTCCATTGAGTTTTTCTGAGCAGGAAACTTGTGAAAATTATTTACTGAAAATGTGGAGCTTCTGCCTGTCTTTGATTATTTATCTATTTATTTAGTTCCGCGTTGTGCGCCCCAACATTCTTTGCATGTAATCGGAGCAGGCCACCTCGTGAGAACGTTTTTAATAACATTTCTTATTTTTTCCGCTGAGAATGAAAAATAGTGCGTGGCTGATGTGTATGTGTATATACATATATACATATACATATATACACACACACACACACACACACACACACACACACGGACATGATTGGGGATTGCCAACACCTGCTTATATAAGGTCCCACAGTTGACAGTGCATGTCAGAGCAAACCACAAGCCATGGGGTCAAAAGAATTATCTGCAGACCTCAGAAACAGGATTGTGTTGATGCATAGATCTGGAGTAGGGTATGGCAAAATTTCTGCAGCTTTACAGGCCCCAAAGAGCACAGTGGCCACCATCATTCGTAAATGGAAGAAGTTTGGAACCACCAAGAATCTTCCTAGACCTGGCCGCCTGGCAAAACTGAGCATTCAGGGAAGACGGACCTTGGCCAGGGAAGTGAGCAGGAACCCGAGGGTCACTCTGACAGAGCTTCAGCGTATCCTTGTGGAGATGGGAGAACCTTTCAGAAGATCAACCATCCAGGCAGCACTCCACCAATCAGGTCTTTTATGGTAGAGTGGCCAGACGGAAGCCACTCCTTAGTAAAAGACACGTGACAGCCCGCTTGGAGTTTGCCAAAAGGCACCTAGAGGACTCTCAAACCATGAGAGACCGGATTCTCTGGTCTGATTAACTTTTTGGCCTGAATACCAAGCGTCATGTCTGGAGGAAACCAGGCACCGCTCATCACCTCACTAATACCATCCCTACAGTGAAACATGGTGGTGGCAGCATCATGATGTGGGGATGTTTTTCAGCAGCAGGAACGAGGAGACTAGTCCTGATAGAGGGAAAGATGAATGCAGCTAAGTACACTGAGATCCTTGAAGAAAACCTGCTCCAGAGCGCTCTGGACCTCAGACTTGGGCGAAGGTTTACCTTCCAACATGACAACGACCCAAAGCACACAGCCAAGAGAACAAAGGAGTGGCTTCGCAGTAAGTCTGTGAATGTCCTTGAGTGGCCCAGCCAGAGCCCAGACCTGAATCCGATTGAACATCTGTGGAAAGAGCTGAAAATGGCTGTGTACCGACGCTCCCCATCCAACCTGATGGAGCTTGCAAGGATATGCAAAGAGGAATGGGCAAAAATGTCCAGAAACACGTGTGCCAAGCTCGTAGCTTCTTCCAACCACACTTATCTAGTCCGAATGACATTCCAATGTCGTTGCTGTAGATCCTGGTGGTGTGGATCAGTGAGTCGATGTCTCGCTCACTCCTGGCATACAGCTTGATGTCATCCATGTAGAGGAGGTGGCTGATGGTTGCTCCATTCCGTAGCCGGTATCCGTAGCCACTCTTTGTGATGATCTGGCTGAGAGGGCAGCGGGGACAGAGCATCTCCTTGGTGTATGCCACACTTGATTGGGACTTGTGCAATTGGCTTGAAGTTGGCCTCTAGGGTCGTTTTCCACAGCCCCGTTGAGTTCATGATGAAGGCTCTTAGAGTCCTGAGTGATGTTGTACAGTTCCAAGCATTCCAGAATCCATGTGTGAGGCATCGAGTCATAGGCTTTCTTGTAGTCAATCCAGGCGGTGCACAGATTGGTCTGTCTGGTCTTACAGTCTCGAGTGACTGCTCTATCTACCAGCAGCTGGTGCTTTGCACCTCTGGTGTTCTTACCAATTCCTTTCTGGGCCCCGCTCATGTGCCTAGTCATCTTAGCCGCTATGATGCCTGACAGGAGTTTCCATGTTGTGCAGAGGCAGGTTATTGGCCAGTAGTTGGATGGGATTGCTCCTTTCTGGGGATCCTTCAGGATCAGGACTGTCCAGCCTTCAGTTAAGTACTCAGGGTGGGTCCCATCCATTAGCAGCTGGTTCATTTTTGCTGCCAGGCATTCATGGAGCGCAGTTAGCTCCTTTAACCAGTAGGTGTGGATCATGTCAGGGCCTGGTGCTGTCCAGCTCTTCATACTTGAGACTTTTTCTTGGATGTCTGCCACTGTGATGGTTATTGGATCCTGTTCAGGGAGGTTGCTGTGATCAGATCCACTAGCCACTGGGCATTGGTGTTATGTGATGCACTCTTTCTTTCCTCCTGCTAAAAAGGAGTTTTTCCTTGCCACTGTCGCCTAGTGCTTGCTCATGGTGGGAATTGTTGGGTCTCTGTAAATATAAAGAGTCGGTCTAGACCTGCTCTACTCGAAAAAGTGCCCTGAGATAACTTTGTTATGATATGGCGCTATATAAATAAAACTGAATTGAAAAAACTCTTTTTCCAATATGCTTTTCCAGTATTGCTCAGTCTCCAGCCTTGGTGGGTCTGCTGTCATGTTATTATCCTGCCACTGAGAGTACACTTTCTGTTTATTGTACTTCTCTGGTGTACCTCTTCAGGCAGGTGGCCAGGGCTGTGAGTCTTTGTTTGGCAGTCTCCAGGGCCTCAGGTATGGGCAGCTTGTTGTACTTCTTAGGCAGCCCTTTCTTCATCACGCCTTTCTGTAGTTCTGATAGCTGGCTAACTTCCCTCCGTGTTACCTTAAAAAAAAAAAAATATATATATATATATATATATATATATTTTTTTTTGTTTTTTACCTGCCATGCCACGAGACCCCCCGATTGTCATAGAGTATTTCGCACACTAGACAGAGAGAGAGAGAGAGAGAGAGAGAGAGAGAGAGGGGGAGAGAGAGAGAGAGAGAGAATGTATATGAAGAAAATGAACAGCCGCCAGCACCCTCGATGTGCAGGAAGGCACGAGGGCCCATTCATCGCTGCTTGCAGCTTTAATTTTGATTATTTTCTTAACATCATCTGAAAAGCATTTCTCCACTTGGAAGGATATGGTATACAATTTTTTTATTAAATGATTGCATCCAAGAGTTTTCACACCAGTGTGCCAGTGGTAACCACACATTAATGGCGGGGGCTGTAAGGCTGTTGAGCTGACAGAAATAACAAAACAAAATAATTCCAATAACAAAACAATAAAATGGTAATAGGGAATTTTACATGTGAATAATTTAAAGTCAGACAAATCTACCCTTAATCCTATCAATTATTATAAACCCTACTATAAACCACGGCCCATACCGTGTAGGGGTTTGTCCTCCCATGATGGTTCCACCTGCTTTTCTTCCTCATTGGGCTTTTGCTGCCTGAGGTATTCACTAAGCAACTCATCACTTGGGGCAATCTTCCTGATGTACTCATGGATCTTTGTTGTTTCATCCAGGATAGTGGCTCTGACGCTGATGCATTTACCCTTAACCCTATGAATTATTATAAACCCTACTATAAACCCACAACCCCAGAGAACTTACTGTGTAGATGCTTTTGTGCAAAATAGCAAGATAAACAAGAAAAGGAGACCCTTGCCACTGTAAGCACCGATGTTGTCTCTGTGTCCAGGCTGGTGGAAGAGGTGAAGCAGAAGTGTGCCAGTGTCCAGCTGCAGACCGAGGATGTGTACATGGCTGCCACCTTCCAGGACTTCATCCAGATGTTCGTCCGCAAGCTGAGAGGAGAGGACAAGGAGGAGGAGTTGGTCATTGACTATGTAAGTCTCTGACTTTTATTGTCTCAGTTAGCCCCAACTGAGTCTCACAGTATGCAGATTTTTCTCCAAAGTGAGTGACAGTCTAAGATATGTACAAAGGTGGGTGTTTCGGGTTGGTTGATTTGTGATTGTTGTACTGTTACTGCTTTGCATTTTACCCAGGTAACCAAAGAAGTGAACAACATGACAGTGAAATTGCCATACCAGTGTTTTATCAACGGCAAGTTTGAGGATGCAGAAAACGGCAAGACCTACGATACCATCAACCCTACTGATGGATCAGTGAGTCACAATAACATACCGACATATGAATCCACACATACACACCCACACAAGGTTTTGTTTGAAGAATCGTTTGATGCACTCGTATTAATTATTGGACTGTGTGTGACCATTACATCTTTCACCAGGTGATCTGCAAGGTGTCCTACGCCTCAGTGGAGGATGTGGACCGGGCGGTGGCAGCTGCCAAAGAAGCTTATGATAATGGACCCTGGGGCAGGATGAACCCTAGAGACAGAGGAAGTCTGCTTTACAAGTGAGTTGCTCCACCTAGAGGACTACAGTGGGATTACATAATCAGAAACAACTAGGTTCACAAGGCTAGAAACATGCTGCAAAACAACCGTAATAAAAGTGCATGTTTTTTTCTGCTACAGCACACAGGTCTGCTCTGTAAATTACATGTTCTGTGCTCTCTTTTTTGGAGAAAAATAGCACCTTGGCTTACCAAATAAAAATCTACTAGGAAAATGTTTACTGCTAATATCAGTTTACAGGGTAGAAAGCTAATTAGCTGCTCAGCGGCAGCACATTAAACAGCATGTCAATGTATCTGCAAATGTCACCTGGGTCCAGTTAGATGCTGGTTTGGTCCTTCCTCTTAAACACCACTAACAACACGCTGTCTGCCCATGACATGTAGGCTACAGCAAGTTGTAATACTGGTGTAATACCGGCAGTGTTAGGTAAGTTCAACTCTGATTTACAGCTCAGATCTTCACTCATAATATTCACATTATGTTTGTAATTGTGGCCAATATTCAATAGTAGACTAAACTAAGTCTGCCGAGAGAAGAATAAAATGCCTTTACAGCTGAAGGACTATAGTATCACATGTATAATGTACATCATTCACATACATATGTACTTTTTACTTTTTTGCAGTCTTATCTGACACAACATTTTAAAAACACCCTCACAGTCCCCTCTGACCTCCTCCCTCCAGGCTTGCAGACCTGATGGAGGAACACCAGGAGGAGCTGGCCACCATCGAGTCCATCGACTCAGGAGCTGTGTACACGCTGGCCCTCAAGACACACGTAGGCATGTCCATCCAGACCTTCCGATACTTTGCTGGCTGGTGTGACAAGATCCAGGTAGGTTAATGTTCAGACACACAAACTGCACTTTTATAATATATATATATATATATAGTTCACCACTGATTACAATACTAGAGGCACACAAGGTTGTTTGTTTCAGGGCAAGACGATCCCCATCAACCAAGCCAGGCCCAATCGCAATCTGACCTTCACTAAGAAAGAACCTCTGGGGTAAACGCTCTGGATTTACTAAATATTTTTATATTATTTGAATATTGTCATTGAAGTATATTGAGCTGTCTGATCCTATTAACTGATGCTTGTCCATATGCATGTTTATTAGTTGTTTTGTCCAATAAATATGTTCCCCTGTTTATACTGTGCATTTCTATTCAGTAGTGTGTTTTACTGAGTGCAGAGCTATGTGTGTTTTTTCTGTGGCAGTGTGTGTGCCATAGTCATCCCATGGAACTACCCTCTCATGATGCTGGCATGGAAGAGTGCTGCCTGCCTCGCAGCTGGAAACACACTTGTTCTTAAACCCGCACAGGTGAGTACACCATACATGCACTCTCAGTTTAAATAAAGGCACTCACACAAAGTACTATAACTGCTGGTGATTATTGATCTTTAGTGATCTTTAGCTGAATATCCACCTGATTCAAGTTAAAAGTACTGACAACGGTAATGCAGTGACTGCAAACTAAGGCAGTTATTTTAGTGGAAGAAGTGGTAGTTTTCACACATACATATAAACAAAATATGAACACAATGGAGTGTATCCAGTCTTTTAGCTGTTCAGATACATGATGCGGAGTGTATTTCAGTACCTTTTGTCACCACTGGTACAACAATTTTATCCATTATGAAATGTATTTGCCACTGCTGCTGACACTTTAAGTGAACTACCTGTAGTAGTAGTGTGGACGGGTCAAATGACAAATGGTGCATGAGAGTTTAACATACTGCTCAGCCCCTAATCCTATGTCATATTTCATTTTTGCCATCTGGTTGTATGGACCTATTGTCACAGTAGTTTGTGTTTCATGCATTATCTCCAATATTTACAGGTCACTCCGTTGACGGCGCTGAAGTTTGCTGAGCTGTCACTGAAGGCTGGAATTCCAAAAGGAGTCATAAACATTTTGCCAGGCTCAGGTAATGAATACAAATACAGGATCCACATAGTCTAAATTAAGTCCCTTTTTCCTCTGCTTACCACTTGAGATTTCTGTCCTTGATGTCATGAGGTCAAGGAAACGTATGAATTAGAAATCATAAGTCAACACTGCGAAGAAAATCTGACTGATCATACTCTAGCCCAGCGGTTCCCAACACCTATTGCTTGTTAATACAAAGGAAAGTGTACTTGCAACCCCTCGTCACAGGTTATATGTCTATGACTCTCGTCCTCTAACCTGTTGTTGGATTCAAACCTGAGGTACACAACATGTGCTGAAGTTTATGTGGGTCTAGAATATAATCTGGAATATTATAAAATGCACATTTTAAAGGACAAGTCTGATGATATTTGATATATTTATGCCTCCGTGCTGGCGATAGCTGTGGCCGTGTTTTTGGGTTGTCCGTCTGTCTGTCCATCCCATTCTGGTGAACGCAATATCTCAGAAACGTCTTGAGGGAATTTCTTCACATTTGACACAATGTCCACTTGGACTCAAGGATGAACTGGTTAGAATTTGGTTGTCAAAGGCAAAATGTCACTTTGACCTCACAAAACACATTTGTGGCCATAACTCAAGAACTGATGACCATATTTCACAGTTGCTCGGACACTGATTTTGTGACACTTTTGACTCAAATGTCCCTGTGACCTCAATTTATGTTTTTAGCCATAATTTAATAATGAATGGGGCCATTCCAGATCATACATCATCATACAATCATTAAAATCATACATATGTATCATCAATATAGTGATAACTTCCATTTAGCCAGAAAATACATGTTATACCTTTTATTTTTCCATATTCCTTCCAAGTATTCGCTACATATACTATATGAGTCTGGACAGACATGGATGGAAACTGCAACTTGACTGGTCAGGCATGCAACCGTAGGGTGGGATTTTTAGTTCTTATAGTCAATGAATCCCACGAAAGAATTGTGTGTGTATCCAAACCCTGATATATCTTCTTCCTCTGTGTCAAATCTCCATTGTTGTCCATTAAAATCACATCAGTGAGCCACACTGATGCACTGGGTGACACGTTCCTTCATTACCATGAACACACAAACTGTAGTTTATTTGGACTCTATCCCACATACACCGTCCTGCTGCCCCAAATACTCACTAGAGCACCAAATGTGGATTCATCCGCTGCTGAAAATAGTCCCCAACAAATGCACTATTTCCTCCTGTCTGAGTAACATTTGATTTAAAGACTACAGTGAGCAGCTGTTTTAGGAAATTACTGAACCTTGAAATGAAACTATATATTTGTGAGCTGTTTTTAAAGATTTACGTCTTTAGAAAACCAATGGGCTTGCAGCTGAGAGCCACAGACAGGAACTACAGTGCTGTGAAAAAGTATTTGCCCCCTTCCTGATTTCTTATATTTTTGCATATTTGTCACACCTAAATGTTTCAGATCATCAAACAAATTTTAATATTAGATAAAGATAACCCAAGTAAATACAAAATGCAGTTTTTAAATGATGATTTCATTTTATTAAGGGAAAAAAGCTATCCAAACCTACCTGGTCATATGTGAAAAAGTAATTCAAGAACAGATGAGAAACAAAGTCATTGACATCTATCAGTCTGGAAAGGGTTACAAAGCCATTTCTAAGGCTGTGGGACTCCAGCGAACCACGGTGAGAGCCATTATCCACAAATGGCGAAAACTTGGAACAGTGGTGAACCTTCCCAGGAGTGGCCGGCCTACCAAAATTACTCCAAGAGCGCATCGACGACTCATCCAGGAGGTCACAAAAGAACCAAGAACAACATCTAAAGAACTGCAGGCCTCACTTGCCTCAGTTAAGGTCAGTGTCCATGATTCCACAATAAGAAAGAGACTGGGCAAAAATGGCATCCATGGGAGAGTTCCAAGGCGAAAACCACTGCTGACCAAAAAGACCACAAAGGCTCGTCTCACATTTGCCAAAAAACATCTTGATGATCCCCAAGACTTTTGTGAAAATATTCTGTGGACTGACGAGGCACAGGTTGAACTTTTTGGAAGGTCTGTGTCCCGTTACATCTGGTGTAAAACTAACACAGCATTTCATAAAAAGAACATCATACCAACAGTAAAACATGGTGGTGGTAGTGTGATGGTCTGGGGCTGCTTTGCTGCTTCAGAACCTGGACGACTTGCTGTAATTGATGGAACCATGAATTCTGCTCTCTACCAGAAGATCCTGAAGGAGAATGTCCGGCCATTAGTTCGAGACCTCAACCTCAAGCGCACTTAGGTTATGCAGCAGGACAATGATCCGAAACACACCAGCAAGTCCACCTCTGAATGGCTTAAAAAAAACAAAATGAAGGTTTTGGAGTGGCCTAGTCAAAGTCCGGACTTAAATCCAATTGAGATGCTGTGGCATGACCTTAAACAGGCCGTTCATGCTCGAAAACCCTCCAATGTGGCTGAATTAAAACAATTCTGCAAAGAAGAATGGGCCAAAATTCCTCCACAGCTATGTAAAAGACTCATTGTTATCGCAAAGGCTTGATTGCAGTTGTTGCCGCCAAGGGTGGCACGACCAGTTATTAGGTCTAGGGGGCAATTACTTTTTCACATAGGGCCAGGTAGGTTTGGATAGCTTTTTTCCCTTAATAAAATGAAATCATCATTTAAAAACTGCATTTTGTATTTACTCTGGTTATCTTTGTCTAATATTAAAATTTGTTTGATGATCTGAAACATTTAGGTGTGACAAATATGCAAAAATATAAGAAATCAGGAAGGGGGCAAATACTTTTTCACAGCACTGTAAGTCAAAGTATCAAGTGACAGACTAACACATTGTTGGTTTTAGTCTTTTTATAGGATTTGTTGACAATGGAAAAATATACAGTAACACCAGCCCTATACAGCCCACCTTTCATACCTTACACTGCTTTCTCGTTCTGTGAGATTTCATGTTGACTATATAAACATAAATCATGGGATGGCGGAGACAGAAAAGGAAGTGCTCAAGCACTGTTCGAGAATTCAACCATCTCCTAATATGGCTGCCACTTTGATCCTTCTGACTCAGTTCACTTACTTTTGAAGCTTCCTCATCAATCCATAATCCACCTCCTTAATCCCTTTCTCTAATCCAGGTGGCATGGTGGGACAGCGTTTGTCCGACCACCCAGAAATTCGCAAGCTGGGCTTCACTGGCTCCACACCTATTGGCAAACAGATCATGAAGAGGTATGACCTGACAAACTCATTGCTCATTGGTTAACTGTCAGGTGAAACTTCCTGCCCTCTTTCTTATGGGGCTTTTTTCCCATCTTTAATCAAAAGCACGGCCTTTCAATTTTAGAGCATGATTTATTGATTTCATGTTCAGATTTTGTAATACTCTCCCTCAAAACCCTGCTCTCGCACTCAAATAGGTCATTAACGGTAACTTACCAGGAGGATGTCTTAACGACAAAACATCAATTAAGAGCACATTTCAATCATTTTCACAGCCTTCATACTGAATGAAAAGGAGATTGTGTCAATGTAATGTTTGGTTTCATTAATGATTTTTTATTATTTTTAATGTTTTTTTTAACCAAATATGTTGAAACCAAATAGTACATAGTACATCTTAAAGTCAGAGACTATGTTATCAGTGATGACTAATGTAATATCTTTCAATAGTTGTCTGTAGTCTGCATAAGGACAATGCCAAAATAAGTATAACATAGTTTCAGGGTGGCATTCACATTATTTAGGATAGTAAAGCCAAGAGAATTAAGCCCCCCTGTATCATAGGTTCATAACAACAGTCTTACTATAATAGCTACATGTAATAGTAGCCGTATAGCACACCGACAGGAGTCCGGTGAAAGGACAATGCTAGCGGTAGTCTAGTGGATTGCTGGTCAACATGGACTGCCAAAGTCAAGGATCTCAAGTAAGTTTTTTATTTTAATGGTGCTATTACTTCCTTCAAATTGAAATGATAAAGTAATATTTGTGGAACAAGAAGACATCCATGATAATATCCTTGGCTTTCAAGTGTTGTACGTTATGGCTAACAACAAAATGGGTGCCACCATGTTTGTCAATGAGGATGAGCTGACATGGTTAAATCATGACATCCTTGCCAGCGTACAAAGTTTGGCAAAATAAAACAATATCACAAAAAAGTTGGTTCCAGTAATAGCACCATTAAAGTAAAATACTTACTTGAGGTCCTTGACTTTGGCAGTCCATGTTGTCCAGCAATCCGCTAGACTCATGCTGCTGAGTCATGAAGGTGACATTGTTTTCCTCTCACCGGCCTCCCATTGGTGTGCTATATGGCTACTATTACATGTAGCTATTATAGTAAAATAAAAATTATGGGTGCTGGTATACGGTGTGTATATATATATATATATATATATATATATATATATATATATATATATATATAAGTATTATTGTAAAAGAAATAGTATGGTTGCTGGTATATATAGTAACTGTACATATTATAAAGCTGTGGAGGGTGGGAGTGGATGAACCCAGTTAAAGAGTAACTGCTCCTAGCTGGCATTCTATTGGTTGGGGAATTTTGACAGGGTTGTTGCACAAAAAATCCGAGAGCAAAACAGAAATCTAAGAGCAGACATTTCGCAAGCGCACAGAAGCAGCATGAGTGTGAGGAGAAGGGCTGAAGCTGGAGCACAGCTGAGTGCAGGCATACAGTTTGAACAGAAGCAGAGCAAATCCAAGCACAAGCAGAGGATATTTGAGTGTGAGAGCAGGGTTTTGAGGGAGAGTATTACAAAATCTGAACATGAAATCAATAAATCATGCTCTCAAATTGAAAGACCACGCTCTTGATTGAAGATTGGAAAAAATTCCCATATCTTTTTCTGTGGTTTCCTTTTGCAGCTGTGCTGTCAGTAACCTGAAGAAAGTTTCTCTGGAACTGGGAGGGAAGTCACCTCTCATCATCTTCAGTGACTGTGACATGGACAAGGCTGTTCGCATGGTGAGACTTGCAGAGAGAGAGGGAAGGGCCTCATTCCTGGTCACTCGGATTGATAGTTAAACAGAGCAGCTGTTATTATTAAACCTGAATAATATTTGGAACTGCAAATGGAGAGCAGTTCAGCATTAGATTCTAATGGGATTGGAGGTTCTGGTGTCAGGGATGCATCACAGGTTTATGGGTATGCTCAAGGACTCTGAGCATGGTTACAAGTAATTGACAAAAAAAAGTTGAAACAACTTGAAGTTGAAACTTTACTTTAGTCCCTCTATTTAGCATTTATAAGCAGTATATAAACATTTAATACACGGTTAACATAACATACTATAATGTAAGCAGGTATAAGTGTTTATTAATGTATTTGACAACAACTATAACTCCTCCTGTGGGCACCCAGAAGTGGAGGCTGCTGTAAAAACAGATGATGAATGGCAATATAGTAAGACAAATGTAATAATATGAAATATGTCTTCATAGAAGAGGTAGGGTAATTCTTGACAAATACTGAACATTAGTAATAACTTAAAATGCCCTTATATCTGCTTACAACTACATTATAGTGTGTTACAAACCATTTGCCATGTTACCATCAAAATCTATGATTACATGTTTTTGTTTGTTTTCAAAGTCTTTCAGTGAGCTCATGAAACAGCTGCACAGTGCATCAAATACCATGCTTCTATATATATGTTTGTGTGTCTGCTACTCCACAGGGCATGAGCTCTGTGTACTTCAACAAAGGTGAGAATTGCATTGCTGCGGGACGTCTGTTTGTGGAGGAGTCGATTCATGATGAGTTCATCATCCGAGTAGTGAGTGAACCAAAACACAGACACTGCCCTCCTCTAGAATAATATAGTACATATTGTACATTAAAAGGGTACCTCCATACAGTTGGGGGACTCATGAGAGACAGATTTAAAAAACAATACTGATATCCTAACTTTTAATTCAATTCAATTTTCAATTCAGTTTTATTTATATAGCGCCATATCATAACAAGGTTGTCTCAGGGCACTTTTTCATATAGAGCAGGTCTAGACCGTACTCTTTATATTTACAGAGACCCAACAGTTACCACCATGAGCAAGCACTAGGTGACAGTGGCAAGGAAAAACTCCCTTTAACAGGTAGAAACCTCGAGCAGGCTCTGTGTGGGTGGAGCAGGAGGAAAGAGAACATACAGTAGTACAGTACAGTTCTACATAGAGATGTAAAGTAATAGTTTGGTGATGGTATTGGTGTTAATATTAATAAAAATAATACTAATAGCAATATAATAATAGTAATACTAGTAATACTAATAATAAGAGCAATAACAATAATAGCAGCAGCGGCTGTTGAGCAGGAACATGGAGGCAGCAGGTGGCCTGCAACCATAGATCCAGACTCTACAGCTCCGGAGGCAGAAATACCTGCAGAAAGCAACAGAAGGAGAGAGAGAGAGAGAGAGAGAGAGAGGAGAGAAAGCACACAACTACGGGAAGAAGATGAGTTAGTAACAAGCATTGATGGGATATGAGTGCATACAGATGGAGAGGGAGAGGAAGAGAGAGGCGAGAGGAGCTCAGTGCATCATAGGAAGTCTCCTGGCAGTCTAGGCCTATAGCAGCATAACTAAGGGGTGGCTCAGGGGTCACCTGAGTCAGCCCTACTATAAGCTTTATCAAAGAGGAAAGTCTTAAGCCTACTCTTAAATGTGAGGAGGGGGTCTGCCTCCCATACACAAACTGGAAGCTGGTTCCACAGGAGAGGAGCTTGATAGCTGAAGGCTCTGGCTCCCATTCTACTTTTGGAGACTCTAGGAACCACAAGGAACCTGCATTCTGGGAGCGCAGTGCTCTAGTGGGATAATAGGGTACTATGAGCTCTTTAAGATATGATGGTGCCTGACCATTAAGAGCTTTGAAGGTGAGGAGAAGGATTTTAAATTCTATTCTGGATTTTACAGGGAGCCAGTGTAGAGAAGCTAAAATGGGAGAAATACGATCCCTTTTCCTGGTTCTTGTCAGTAAACGTGCCCCAGCATTCTGGATCAGCTGGAGAGTCTTAAGGGACTTATTGGGGCAGCTTGATAATAGAGAGTTGCAATAATCCAGCCTAGATGTAACAAATGCATGGACTAGTTTTTCTGTATCCTTTTGAGACAGGATGTGCCTGATTTTTGCAATGTTACGTAAGTGAAAAAAGGCAGTCCTTGAAGTTTGTTTTATGTGGGAGTTAAAGGACATATCCTGATCAAAGATAACTCCAAGATTCCTTACGGTGTCGCTGGAGGCCAGGGCAATGCCATCTAGAGAAACTATATCTTTAGATAATGTGTTTCGAAGGTGTTCGGGGCCAAGTACAATAACTTTAACATCAGAAAATTGCAGGTCATCTAGGTTTTTATGTCCTTAAGGCATCCTTGAAGTTTAGCTAATTGATTGGTTTCATCTGGCTTGATCGATAAATATAATTGGGTATCATCTGCATAACAATAAAAATGTATGGAGTGCTTCCTAATAATATTACATAAAGGAAGCATATATAAGATGAATAGAATTGGTCCAAGCACAGAACCTTGTGGAACTCCGTGGCTAACTTTGGTGTGCATAGAGGATTCATCGTTAACATGTACAAACTGATATCGATCTGATAAATAGGATTTAAACCAGCTTAGTGCAGTGCCTTTAATGCCAATTAAATGTTCTAGTCTCTGTAATAGAATGTGATGGTCAATGGTATAGAATGCAGCACTAAGATCTAACAAGACAAGTACAGAGACAAGTCCTTTGTCTGATGCAATTAGAAGGTAATTTGTAACTTTCACCAGTGCTGTCTCTGTGCTATGATGCACTCTAAATCCTGACTGAAAATCCTCAAATAGCCTGTTGTTGTGTAGAAAGTCACATAACTGATTGGCGACTGCTTTCTCAAGGATCTTAGAGAGAAAGGGAGGGTTAGATATAGGTCTATAATTTGACAAAACCCCTGGATCAAGAGTGGGCTTAAGAAGAGGTTTAATTACAGCTACTTTAAAGGACTGTGGCACATAGCCTTTTAATAAGGACAGATTGATCATATCTATTTAGTCCCTAGTATGGGTCAAGCTGCAAAAACACTGGCTCCTACAGTACATACTACATAATGCAATGTAATAGTGTCAGTTTGAGCAGAAGAAACAAAAACACCAATATTAAGCCTAAAAAACCTTGTTTCTATTTCTTCATCCTTCCCCTCTAAGGTGGAAGAGATCAAGAAGATGAAGATTGGAGACCCACTGGATCGTTCCACAGACCACGGCCCACAGAATCACAAAGCCCACCTGGACAAGCTGCTGGAGTACTGTGAGATCGGAGTGAAGGAGGGAGCTACGCTGGTGTACGGAGGCAAACAGGTGGACAGGCCAGGTAGAATTCATACTGAGCCTCCTGAGGCAAATGGCTACTACACCTGAGGATTTTAAGTCCTGTCAGGTCAGATTTACACACAGAATACAGGAAGCAGTGATGAAAATTAAGAGCTCACGGAACAAGTGTTGTAAAAGTAACTACATCATGAATTTGGTGCCAGACTTTATTTGTGTATATTTAGGATCAGTGGGGTTTAGCAGTATTTACTGTGGCTTGCCTGCTTTTAAAGAGTAGCTTCAATTATAGTTTAAACCACTAATTTTACAGGCATTACAGACAGCTTTTATTTTAGACGTTTCTGCTTTTCACCTGTTGAGTTTGTCCGTTTTTGTTTTTTTTTGTTTTTTATATTTTTGATTTATTTTTGTTTGTCTTATTGCCTTTTAAGTGTTATTGTTTTGTCTATGAAGTACATTTTACTTATTTTTTGAAAAGTAGCAGTTGAAAAGTCCTTTCTTTTATGTAAAGAAGTATAAGCACATTATGAAAACGTTCACATTTAATGAACCACTCATGTACAAAATGAACAGCCTGAACTGTCTTAAGAAAAATAAGTGCAATTTCAACAATATGTCTCAGTTTTTCCACAGGGGATCTACAAAGGCTCATGCACTTTGGAACTGAATAACAATAATAGTATTTTACTTCTTTATAATTCAAACAACTTGAAATTCTTTTAATTTTCCATACACTTCCACTCCTGTAATGCTGGCCACACCACACCAACTAAAGTGGAAGCTATTGAGGAAGAAGGTTAAGTTATCCCCTGCCTTACAAACCATTTACAAATCAAAAGTTTTGGCAGTGCCTTGGCAATAGGGTTCCTCCAATATTGTTTTAAGATAGAAGTCTGATACAAATTCTTTTGTACTGAAGCTACTGATTGACAATATTTTGCACATTTTTGTTCAGTATCTTTAAATATGACCACAAAAGTATTTATTGTTTTTCCAGAGAACTGTATTCTGGTCAGGGCCTCTGAAGCAGCATTTTACATAAAGTAGGCTACTCACCTAGCTAATGAAACCTGGCACCTCTTAGCCTTCACAAGTGCATCACTATCAGGTGTCAAATCCTGTGCAGTTTCAGAATGTCATTTAAGTGCTTGTGTGTGAGCCTGGAACACAGTTTTGTTTTATTCATGCTCATTACAGAAAAAGCTTGTTCACAAAGGTAAGTCGTTCCAAACATGCACAAAACTTTTGCGGCCAGGGCTGTCAATTTGGGGTACCCTGGTAAGAGACACTGATAAAATGTGTCCAAGCCTGCCGAGGCAAATTTGTCCTTCAAATCTGAATCACATTGCAAGTAAGTTACCTCAAGTTGGATGTCCACGGGCAGATCAGAAGCCTTGACTGAATGGTGAGCGAAAAACTGTGAATTCTGTCTCAGGTTCACCTGAGAGACTTGAAACCGTTGCTGAAACTCCCATAGCAATCCCGTAATCTTGTCTTTGTACTGATTCATGTCAGCATCTTTTACCGTGGCACGCACATTTGTTAGATGGGGAAAATGAGCAGGGTCACAATTTGACAACTGCTTCTCCCACAAGTCAGCTTCAACTGGAAAGTGCGTATGCTGCCGTAATATACTATGTGACAAGTTTGTTGCGGCCTTGCATCATTTCGTTCAGATAATTCAAGTGGTCTGTAATATCCACCATAAATGCCAGGTCCTGCAGCTATTCTGCATCCTGTAATTCTGCCACTGGTTTTCCCTTTTGCTCCATAAATTATCCAATTTTCTCTCGTAAATCAAAGAAATGGCACAGCTCCTCGGCTTAACCACTTTACTTTGGTGTGGTGTGGTATGGCAGGCCATGGCTAATGTCTTTGTCAGTAAGAAGGATGAATTTAACAGTTCGGACAACCACTCCCATGACGCAATCCATTCTTAACGACTTGCAGCACAATGCTTACTGGTGCAAAATACAGTGAAAAGTCCAAAAACTATGTCCTCCATTTGCAGCTTGTACTTTCTCTCTGAATTTTGTCACAACACCTGCCTTTTTCCCCATCATTGATGGCGTGCCAACTGTAGCCAGGGTGGCAGCACGGGCCCAGTCCACCCAGACCCTGTCCAGCGCTCCAACGAGAGAGTTGAAAATGTAATTCGCTGTTGAGGTGTCTGTCATCGGCACCAACTCAAGGAACTCCTCGGTGACAGACAAAGTATCATCAACACCACGAATGAATATGGCCAGTTGAGTAACAAACGTAATGTCCGTGCTCTCATCAATTGCAGCTGAAAATGTAACAAATTACTTAACTTTGTGCTTAATTTGGCTGTCCAAATCTCCAGCGAGATCCGAAATCCTATCCGCCACAGAACCTCTCATCAGGCTGATGTTGTTAAAAGCCTGTCGCTTGTCGGGGCACACGATTTCTGCAGCCTTCATGTCTTCACAAACTCACCCTCAGAGTATGGCTTTGATGCAGATGCTTTTTTGTTAAGCTAGCTAGCTTTCACAGTAGAATCGCTGATCTCTCGGCTATTACTAAAAACAGACAAAAAACCTGCCAACAAGTAATTTATCGTCTCTGTTTTCAGTTGTACTTGCAAGTTCTTGTATTTTTCACCATGATGAGTCTAGTGGTGCCGAATATTATATTCCTTGAGCACAATATGTGTTAAAACAATATGTGATTGTAATCCAAAAGATGTGCGTTAATGTAATGCATTGATGAAGTGTCAATCTGACACTTTCTAGACGAGGCACTGGGGGTTCTCCACTCCTGAGAAATATACGTAGAGATAACAAAGCAAAAGCAAGATGTGAAGACAATAAAATGACTCTTGATTATTCTAGCTGGAGATCAAGTCAAAGAGGAGAGACTGAACACACCCATCTTCTCTTCTTCCTGTCTCTGTCTTATACAAACACCACACACCCCCTCTCTTTCTCTCTCACCTCTGATATGACCTGAGATAATGAAGCCTGCCAGACCTACCATAAATGTGCATTTCTGAGGAATTAACACTTTTATCTTCTTTCTGTTAGCCAAGTCTGAATCAGTCAGTCAGTAATCTAGCTAACTTAATTACTCAGCACGTTTTCCTGAAAAATAGTCCAACTACGATATCTGTACGATGTAAGATGAATGAATTATTCATAGATTTAATATCTTGTTTATCATGTGGCCACACTGCCATCTAGTGACCATAGATAATGGGGTCTAACACTAAGGATGCAATTATGATTTTTGCAAAATTGTAACGTATTATATTGTGGGATCAAACTAAGTATTGTTAACCCTCTGTTCAGTGCCAAACAAAATAATTGAAATTGTAGCGCAAAACACCTTTCTCCACACAGCTTTCTTTGCCTGTCCTGTCAGGCTGGTCCTCAAACTTGTGCTCAGGAAACTTTATTTAGGTTTATCTTTTTGTAGATGTCTTTGTTACATTTTCTTTCATTCCTTGCCTAAAGTACACACACAAATTAACCTTTTTCTAAACAAACCTCAGAGTGCCTCAGTATCCAATATATTTTATATTTTGGTGTCACTAAGCCTCGCGGTTTTATAGTATTCTCTTTTTGAAGTTCGGCCAACGGAGTTACTCAAGCCTTGCTAAAGAAGTTAGTCTAGCCAGTCTGGGGCATGACGCTGTCTATCACCAACAACCTTGGTCTCCTGGGAGATGGAGCAAGCCTTATCAAGACAGCTGCACCCTGACCAGTTATCCTTGGAGACATAGAGCTGAACTATATGCATATGATGCTTTTAGGTTTACAAATGACCCAAGAACCTCTGTGACCTTGTGACCCACTGCTTCCTATTACCTTTATCCTAAAGAAGGAAAATTCCTTCACAGTAGGCCTTTAGCTAGAAATAAATGCCCTCTTTTATCAGCAGGAAGTTGTCTATGTGTGTTCTTTGGAGCAGAAGACAGAAGTCAACGTATGGAAAAGAATTCCAATTCCTTCTTATGAGACTGATCAATTTAATGATTCATTTATTTATTTTCCTTTGAATGAAGGTGGTGTCCCAAACTTTAATGAGTGCAATGATTTAATTTTAAAATAGTTGTAACTCTTCATGTGTGAATATTATTCTGAGTCTCGACTTTACTTTCTGATACAATTTCAGGGAGATCTTGGACAGGAGCTTGCAAGCACCCCAGTTCGATGCTAAAACATTACGACAGATACACCACCAAAAGGAAGTTAGTGGACATCATTTTGAAAAGGGCCTATTGTCAAAATTATAATTGATTAATTTTCTGTGGCTTGACTGTGAGTTTCTCTTTTCAACATTTGCCACAGAGGAGCTGCTTTGTCTTGTTTTCAGTCTTCTCTGTAGAAGCTTTAGCATCATTGTTAGCATTAGCTAATCATCAATATGATAATTTTCTTTCAGGTTATTTCATGGAGCCCACTGTGTTCACTGATGTGGAGGACCACATGTTCATCGCCAAAGAAGAGTCCTTCGGCCCCGTCATGGTGGTGTCCAAATTCAAAGATGGGTAAGTCTTCAAAAAAGTATCCTGCTGGAGTTGCTGCAGTGCTGTCATAGGAACTGGTATCCTCTGTCCTCTTGCTCCAAACCACAGCGACGTGGACGGTGTGCTGCAGAGAGCCAACGACACAGAGTACGGCCTGGCCTCGGGTGTGTTCACCCGCGACATCAACAAGGCCATGTACGTGAGCGAGCGGCTGGAGGCTGGAACAGTATTCGTCAACACCTACAATAAGACTGACGTGGCTTCACCTTTTGGAGGCTTCAAGCAGTCCGGTTTCGGCAAAGACCTCGGTGAGTAGAGACATGGAATTGACATGTATGTGATGACATGGATTGGTCTTTTCGCAGAAGATTAGAAAATATTTTTCTTACTTTAGTTTGTACAGTCATTGATGTATTGATTGAGATAAAGGGAAGCTCGCTGATTTTACACATAAAGGTCAGTTCACTAGTTGCAAGGACTACAACTCAACCAGTGGAAACAGGCTTTGGGGGAGCTTTATAAAATCTGAGAAAATAACCCTGATGATGTCATTAAAGGATTACAAGATACTCAGGGTTCTCTCTGATAGTCTGGAAAGTCATGTTTTGTTTTATTTTATATTTTGAGTTCAAATAAAAATATAAGCTCTGCTTTGCTTCATGCCTTGCTTTTGTCAGGCTCATGGTGGCTAGAAGGCCTTTATTGTGGAGCTGCTGCAGGCACACAACATACACAGAAGTTTGATGAGGTTGCTTTACTCATGTAAAACATGCTCATGAGCAAATTATATAATTTCACACTCGCAGATATTAACTGCCACTCGCACAATATAACTCCTCAGGCACAAATCAAACAACTGAGAGTTGTACAGGCAGCTGCGAGCAGGAAAGAAAACATAGGGAGAAACTACAAAGAACTGCACTTGCGTGTATAGAACTAAGCCGCACGTGCACATAGCAGCCACCACTATGGTGTTAGATTTATGTCATATCTTGCGAGCGCGATAAAACATGCTCACGAGCAAATTATATTATTTCACAGGCGCAGATATTAACTGTTACTCGCACAATATAACTCCTCGCGCACAAATTCAGTGACCGAGAGTTGTACAGGCAGCTGCGAGCAAGCGAGAGGCAAAGAGCTGCGCCTGCGTGTATAAACCTAAGCAGCACGTGCACAAAGCAGCCACCACACGCAACAGAGTTTCTGCTTATGGCAAGCCAAAGGGATCAAATGTCGTCAGGTCAGCACACGTCCCTGGTACATAAAATGGCGTAAAATACGGCGTCCTGGCGGTTTTCACGCCGCTTTTTACGTCGTTTTTATTTACAACGCCGCTTTTTACGCTGTTACATTTTAAAACGCTGCTTTTTACGGCGCTCTAGTGAGGTACATTAAATGCCGCTTTTTATGCACATTTAAATCTGTCCAAGATGCGCGTTATTTACACCGTTTTCTTGTATAGTAATGAGCCCTTCCTGTTTTACATAGCCAGTAAATCCAGAGTGTTTGTAACTAATCAGTGAAGAGTAAAGCCAGACCAAAGCAATGCATCGAGCGCCGTAAAAAGCGGCGTTTTGTATGGTTTTTACGGGCGTAAAAAGCGGCGTTGTAAATGAAAACGGCGTGAAAAGCGGCGTGAAAACCGCGAGGATGCTGTATTTTACGCCATTTTATGTACCAGGGATGTGTGCTGACCTGACAACATTTGATCCCTTTGGCTTGCCATATCTGCCTGGCGAGCACTGGAGGGCATACACGCTCTCGCAGGTTAACTGCTCTCGAAGTTGAATTCTGCTCACGCGAATCAACCTGACTTTTGACAATTTGGGGGCGGAAACCAAGGGAAGCACTGGCCTTCTTATGATTGGTCACTTTCAACGCGATCACATGCCCAACCTCCTTTGATTGACAGCTTCTGTTCTGTACTGAACAACAGGCAGACTGTACTGTTAGCTAGCTATCCATTTAGGCTATGGCGTTACCAATCGAAAAATGACTGAGTATTAAATGAGTATTATATGTTCAGTAAGAGGGTGCCATAATTATTGGAAGAAACGACGGGAGTTTTTACAGCAGGAATGTTTTGAACACCGACCTCAACTTCGGTCTCAGTGTACCTGTGGAGCGCCGTACTCCCGCCGTTTCTAAAAGTCAGGTTGATTTGCGTGAGCAGAATTCAACTTCGAGAGCAGAGTTAACCTGCGAGAGCGTGTCTGCCCTCCAGCGCTCGCCAAGCAGAAACTCTGTTGCACTCCAAAAATTTTCATTGTTATGCAGATGATACCCAATTATATTTATCGATCAAGCCAGATGAAACCAATCAATTAGCTAAACTTCAAGCATGCCTTAAGGACATAAAAACCTAGATGACCTGCAATTTTCTGATGTTAAACTCAGACAAAACCAAAGTTATTGTACTTGGCCCCGAACACCTTCGAAACACATTATCTAAAGATATAGTTTCTCTAGACGGCATTGCCCTGGCCTCCAGGGACACCGTAAGGAATCTTGGAGTTATCTTTGATCAGGACATGTCCTTTAACTCCCACATAAAACAAACTTCAAGGACTGCCTTTTTTCACTTACGTAACATTGCAAAAATCAGGCACATCCTGTCTCAAAAAGATGCAGAAAAACTAGTCCATGCATTTGTTAGTCTAGGCTGGATTATTGCAACTCTATTATCAGGCTGCCCCAATAAGTCCCTTAAGACTCTCCAGCTGATCCAGAATGCTGCGGCACGTTTACTGACAAGAACCAGTAAAAGAGATCATATTTCTCCAATACTAGCTTCTCTACACTGGCTCCCTGTAAAATCCAGAATAGAATTTAAAATCCTTCTCCTCACCTTCAAAGCCCTTAATGGTCAGGCACCATCATATCTTAAAGAGCTCATATTACCCTATTACCCCACTAGAGCACTGCGCTCCCAGAATGCAGGGTTCCTTGTGGTTCCTAGAGTCTCTAAAAGTAGAGTGGGAGCCAGAGCCTTCAGCTATCAAGCTCCTCTCCTGTGGAACCAGATCCCAGTTTGTGTACGGGAGGCAGACAACCTCCTCACATTTAAGAGTAGGCTTAAGACTTTCCTCTTTGATAAAGCTTATAGTAGGGCTGACTCAGGTGACCCCTGAGCCACCCCTTAGTTATGCTGCTATAGGCCTAGACTGCTGGGGAGAGACCCCAACCCAAATCGGTCGTGAGGCAGATGACCACCCACCTAGAGCCTGGTTCTGCTCGAGGTTTCTACCTGTTAAAAGGGAGTTTTTCCTTGCCACTGTCGCTTAGTGCTTGCTCATGGTGGGAACTGTTGGGTCTCTGTAAATATAAAGAGTCGGTCTAGACCTGCTCTACTCGAAAAAGTGCCCTGAGATAACTTTGTTATGATATGGCGCTATATAAATAAAACTGAATTGAATTGAAACTGAATTGTTGCGCGTGGTGGCTGCTTTGTGCGCGTGCTGCTTAGTTCTATACACGCAGGCGCAGTTCCTTGCCTCTCCCTATGTTTAGTTTCTCGCTCGCAGCTGCGGGAGGAGGAGTTATATTGTGCGAGTAACAGTTAATATCTGCGCCTGTGAAATAATATAATTTGCTCGTGAGCATGTTTTATCACGCTCGCGAGATATGACATAAATCTAACGCCATACACCATGCACGAGAGTTTCTGGTTGGTGAGCGCTGGAGGGCATACACGCTCTTACATGCTTCACCGCTGATCTGAGCAGCGCGTGACGGCTACCTCACTGAACTGCTGCAACTTGCACGCGTGTAGTGCCCACACAGAGAGCGTTCCTGCTGCGGCGCTGCTGCCGCCAGCCCTATCTTTCTACATTGAGTTTGCCTTTGATAATGGCCATCAATAATAGAAGTTCATTTCATTTATATTTAGTTTAGACAGAAAAAGGTTAAGAGGCTTGTGCTCAATTGTAACTGGGGAGTTAAAAACAATCTGTGACATATTCTATATATACTGATATTGAAACTGAAACTGAAATGAGTACTGTTGCTGGTTTGATGTCAATATGACTAACAACAGATCATTTTCACTGTCTATTTTTGCTGAAACCACACGCGTCATGCGGAAAAAATAGACGAGACGCCAAATCTCTAGATGAGCCACACTGACGCACGTCACACTGCTGTGTGGCTGCTCTAACCTGTTAACATGGACACCTAAATGAAAAGCAACAGGCCATTACTGCCGGGCCACACCTAAACTCCCCAGTTAAACATACACAGAAGTAGAGAATTAGCTCAGAAGGCTAACGTAAAAAATAAATACATTTTAAAAAATAGTAGATAAATCATGGTTAATATTTAGGTCCAGAACTTCTCATGGCCTCATGGCCACAGCATGGGATGATTTGATGAGGTTGCTTTAATGACAAATTTAGGGGTCACAAGGGGGTCACAAGCCAAAAAGCTTAGGAACCGGCTTAGTCTAAGCAGAGCCAAAGAGAGCTACCAACTTCATGAATGTTGGCTGGTCTGAAAATGTAGGCATTTGTTATGTGTTAATTATGGAAGGCTAATTATGGTAACAATTAAAATTAGATTTTAATTGGAATTCTGGATGTGGATAATGATCACATATCATGGCTTTATGTTTTTATCTCACAATTTGTCCCTCAACAAACTTTCTTTCCTCAGTAACCCAGAAAGCTTTAACCACTTAATATTGTTTAACTGACACTGTTTTGTTCTTGGTCTCGTCCACAGGAGAGGATGCTCTCATCGAATACCTCAAGACCAAAGCAGTGACTGTGGAGTACTGAGGCAAAGACTCACCTAATGAACTCTGACCCACATCTGAATAGGATGGGACTTCCAGCTTCATTTAGCATTGCTTCTGGACTGTGTGTGTGTGTGTGTGTGTGTGAGAGAGAGAGATAGTGAGTGTTTGTACTGTATGAATGAGAGGAGAGCTTTGTTGTTCGTCTCAACCACAGTTTGGACAACGTGCCTGTCTTGGCTTTATGCTTGAAAATTCACATCACGGACAAGGGACGTGTGGTTTCTACCCATCTGTGTATCTACACATAAAACCCTGAGTTGGACACCTGATGGGAGCTGAGCTGGGTCTGAGTGTATTTTTAAGGTTTCTGTTCCATAAATGTGTGTTTTATGTTAAAACAAGTTCATGGATAAACTAATGTGAATGAATGTGAATGTTGAATGTGAAGCTTGTGTTCAGATGCCTTTTGGGTTGAGTTTTGGAGTAGCCAGTTTCCTGCCTGACAGGACTAAACTGGAGTACTGCATCTAGTTAGCAAACAAAATATAAGTAACTCGATAGTAAAGCCATTGGTCAGAATTGATCATCAACATGATGGGAAAACAGGATTCAGGTTAAAAAGCCAGATTTCCATTTAAATCCTTAATCCACATAAAAGCAGTCTGAGAAAATAATCTTAACTCAAGGTCCACTTACCAGTTTTTTCAAAGCCTTCAACCCCATCTCACAGTTTTCATCGTCGGATCATTGTGCGATGCAGTTAAAAGCTTGGGAAAAAGCTAGTAATTCAACCTTGAGTTAAAGAGTAGCTTAGCACCAGGCTAAAAACTAGTGTTTCACTGCCCTCTCTGGTTGAAAGTTTCAAATTTGTTCAAAATCACATTCTGGGTGTGGTCAGAAGTGTGCACCTGTAACTGCACCCTACAGTGATGTCACAGTGTACTGGCACACCCTGGAGTACACTTCTGCATCACTGCAGCAAGGTGAGAAGTTAACCACTGGAGGTCAGCAACAACAAGATTTTCAGGGGGTGTTATTCTCTAATTTTGTTCACTTACTATTTCCAAGGTCAAGAATGAACATTCACACTCAAAACAGGTAACATTGAAAGAAGGGATTGTTGACACTATTTTATTCTTATTGATTGATTAAAGATTGGGTCTTTTAGCGTCATTGGGCAAAAATGCCATATTAACCGTGCAGCATATTGTAATTCAAGTGGTCTGAGAGCAAACCTCTACTTCCGCTCCCCCTCCTGCCTCTGTTTTCAGGCTTCAGAAAATCTAGCACGTGACGGTAGACTTTAGCCTATCACAGGTTATTTCAGAGAGACGGTGCATTCGTATTGGCTAAGCTACAAGAGCAGAAGCGTGTATATGTCCCTTCAGATAGGGAAAATCCTGCCGAAAGTTCTGCAACTTGTGATACATTTCCAATACCTCCTTTGCCTACAGCAACATATAGTACAAAACAACACGTCCCGGCTCCACATGGAGCTTCAGGCTCATTCAATGCCAGGGCGCTCATAACAACGAGCGGCAAAGAGGCACGATGACAAACAGTGGGGAATAACTCTTGACGGGGGACAGTGGTGTGTGTGTGTGTGTGTGTGTGTGTGCGGTGTACTAGCCTCTCTTCCCGCTGCTGGACAGCGTTGCAGCTGCCTCTGAAGCCTGGGGTGCTCTGCTCTGCGCCGCAAAGCGCTGGAGGGACCCACCAAACCCACACCCAGGGTGGGAGGGTGGAAGGTTTTGCCTAGGTTGCACATATTTTGCCTACCCCAGCTTTAAAGTCTTAATGTGGACTGATTTCACGACAGCCAAATGCAAGTTGGTAAAGAACCATACTTTTAGAACGATTTCCTACATTGTTGGTAGATTTGAATTTTCTTTCAAAACACTTTCAGAGACTTGAAACGTGGTTACAACAGGTAATCCACTATAGTTTACATGTTACCAATTTAATATTTTATTTTTATGATTATTAGACATTTTTATTGAAGTTTTTGGAACGTAGCTGTGACATCCAATTTTAGCTGCTTCATAGTATCACATTGACAAGCCATCTCTTGAGGAAATCATGTTCAAAACACAAATAAATTGGTATTACTCTTCACAACAAACATCTTTGCTAAATGTTTGTTTTCTCACATTAAAATGGTTGTTTGACACCTGACACTCAAATCTAAGATTTCGGAGCATCTTTCAGCTTACACACATGATGACAATATAACTTTGACATAACAAAACAAAAAAAGAAAACAAAAAGAAACTTAATTATGATGTATTAACTGTCTCAGGCATGTTTCTGTTCTGTTATAAATGGTTTACCTTCATTTAAGGTCAGTAAGGACAGTGATCTTAAAGGTGCAAAGTCTTATTTTCACACAAATGCATTTACACTTGTGACACTTGCAGTATATAATTGTCACTACATCAAGCTATGGTGAACTTTTCATTTTATCACCATCATACACGCTCTGGTTGTTTACAGCAGCTGTCTGTTCCCAGATAACTTTAGACATTCACTCCCTTCCCTTTGTCAAATTGGACTTTTTTGTAAATATATTTTACAAAAGGGGGGAAAGGGACTATTTGATATATTTTTGTTAGACAGAGTAAGACTATATGTTATAACACTATATTATATTTGGTAAAGACACACCGGCTAGATGTTTTTATGCATCACTAATATGAAGAAGTTGAGTTTTCTATCTGTCCCACATTGTCAGTAAAGGCAGAAAGGACTAAGAAAGTGTTTTTCTCACCCTTTGTGAAAAAGGTGAGAGGTGTCTCCTCAATAAACAGTATGTTTATTTACCATTATTACCATTATTATTTATTTACCTTCAAAGTTTATTTACCATTTACACTACTGACTGAAGAGTCAGTAGTGTAAATGGTAAATAAACTTTGATTTGAATTTTACTGTATACTGCTGTTGTTAGTCAGAAAATATGCTAACATTCTATACGGTGAGAGGAAAGAGTGATACTGCTCTTTATAGAAGTGGTGCTATTATGTAGTATTTCCTGTTATATTTAATGCCACACATGGAGCCTCATTTAGAGTGTATTGCTACAAATATATTAGGAGTTGATGTAATATTGAACTCATTTTGCACAGTGTACTTACATTTGATCTATGCTAAATAACTTCTGGCAGAAGAATATTGATTACCATTTAAGTCAATATTAAATAAAAAAAAATGAATATGTCTTTGAAATAAATAAAGATGGCTATGAAATTAATCCTGAAATAAACAAACGAAGCAGTACATATGAAAATAAATATATAAATTAGTCAATATAGTTCAATAAATAAATAAATAGTTTTTTATTTCAAAACGACTTTTTTCAAAAGACTACTTTTTTTATTTCAGGGGACTTTTATTTCATAGTTCCAGACTTAAAACAGAAATTGATGTTCTAACATATCAAATGCCTTGTAGAAGTCAGGGAATAAAATTAATCCTTCATCCTCTATCAGATGGCTATATTCTAAAAAGTCTTGCGCTAGTCTTATATTGTTATGTATGGACCTGTTGCTAACAAATCCTGTTTGTGTTTAGCTAATTATTTAATCCAGTCCTCTTTTTAATCTGTTAGTGTAAATGTAGTTTAGTAATTTATAATCATTGTTTAAAAGTGAATTTGGACGATAGTTATCTAATACCTTACTATCTTTACCTGGCTTTGGTATGAGTGTAATGATACCTTGTTTCATGCTAATTGGTAGTGAGAAATTAACTGTAGCTTCTCTCAAGACTTGGGTAAGAAAATTTCTAACTTCTTCAAAAGTGTCTATAAAAATTAGCTGTCAGCCCATTGGGGCTAGGAGATTTATCTAATTTTAAGCGCATGACTGCTTTATCTAGTTCATCATAAAATCATCATCACATTCTTCCCTGAAGTCTCTGTCAATGTGAGGAATAAATTCTTTAATTTTGTCCAAGAACAAGTCAGAATCTGCTATGGAAAAGGATGAACTGTATAGATTTTGATAGAATGCGCTTATTCATTAGCAATAAATGTTGGGTCTGTGAATCCTATACCATTAATTTGATCATTTCTCTCCTGTCGTTATAAGTAAGCCCAATTTGTCTCTTCTTCAATCCACATAGATCTTGACCTGATATAAGCCCCTCAAGCCTTTCCTTCATAAATTCTATGAAGTTTGGATTGCAAGGAAGAGAGTTTAATTAGTTTTTTTCTGATTAGATGTGTTACTGATAAATCATTCAGCAGTGATCAGTAAGTGGTGCAGGGGATATTTCACAGTGCAACTAACTAGTCATCTATTCTGGATTTGATTGAGGCATCTGATTTGAACAAAGAAAACTGTCTATGATTTAGATTTTTTTTCTCTCCAAGCATCATGAAGGCCTAACGTGTTGCAGAAGTTAACCAGTACAGTGTCCACTCAATCCATATTCAGAACCAGTGAACAAGTGAGTGAATATCATAAAGTAACATTTGTTTACCAACTGAATAATGAAGCCTTTACCATGTCCATCCATTACTGTGTCCTTTATAGAATGCCACCTTACCCAGCGATCTAGCTTGCTTGATTTTCAACCATAGTTGTTCTCTTGCCTGCCGATCCTCCTTGATGAAAATCTTGCACAAAGTGAAGACCTTGTTCCTTACACACTGGTAGCTTTCCATACTGCATCCCAGTGAAGCCTCCTCACAAACTGCATGATGATCTGTACTCTTTCTTTTAATTCTGAATGTTCTTTCTTCAATTCTGAATGTTCTTTTTCCAGCATTTCCATTTTGGACATGCATTTGGTGATTCCAGCTGAATTCAGATCCACACAAACATTTTAGAGCTTTCTTTAAGTTGTTTCCCAAAATCTTCCACCTTGTTATCCAGACTCCTTATGGAAGCTAAAACATCAGCAAGGGAGGGCTCAGTTTCTGTTGACATCTTCTTAGCCGGTGGGAGTTTAGTTGGTGTCGCATTCAGTGTACGTCTTGTCCTCAAGCTGCTAGTGCTAACTTTGCTTGACTTCGGCATTTCCATCGGGTCACAGGCAGCACTTGTAGCATAGGGGTGGGATACTAACATGTTTCCCACATAAGCGTTAGCTATCCTGAGAGCAAGGAAATCTTTGTTGTTGTTGCTGATATTGTCTTTATTGGACTCCTTGTTCTTCTGTGTGTTACAATGATGTTGGTGAATTGTCGCAAATTCTGAGTCGAGGACAACATTTGGGTCAAAGTTTGGGACCAAATGAACAGAGTTTGAAACTTTTCGTGTGCCCTGTTCGCCATCTTGCCAGAAGTCCGCAGTGCTGTTCTGGTAATGTTGCTTTGGTCCAAATCTGTGAGATAACCATGCCCCATTCATTTGAATATAACAGATGGCAATAAAAAGAGCTGGGAAATAAATGTAGCATTAGGAAATAAATAAATAAAAGTATGGATGACACTCCTGACCAGGTCAACAAAACTCCAGCTCCCCTTTTGTTCGCTCTATTATGTCTTCTCCTCTCTGATCTTGATGGAGTTCATCTTCACGGTGTAGTCTGCAACGGAGCAGACACACTGAACTCTCTTCTTACGTCAGCAAAGCCAGAGCCTGTGTAAGATCCCTGGTTAGCACACCGCTAACATAGGGTAAACAACTTTATTTAGTGCTAGCAGCTACGACACAAAGTCTGCCTGCCAAGTTAACTTTAAGAGCAATAGGAGCAACAAAGCAAGATAGTACCAAGCTGCTAACTTTGCAAGGAGAACAAAGGAGTGACCGGTTTCCTCTGACCTACACCACCACCAAGAACACTGCACAGCAAGGGCTGCATGTAGCATCAGAACCTCAACTTTTCCCAGTCTGGCTCAAATCCACAACCGACGGAATTGCCAGCTAACACAGCAGCACACCAAGCTCTACGAACTGGTAACTGTGCATACACAGCTGGCATAGCAACGGTACATGGATAAGCACAGGACTGTTAAACTTTATCAATGTACTGTAATGCTACATGTATTGATTTTGTTTATTTACTGAACTGTATTGTTGTGATCTCTGTTTAGGTTATTGACTCCGCCACAGAGCTAAGTTGATGTTAGTTATGCTTTACACAGACACAGGGTCTTGCATGCAAACTAACCGTCCTCTTTCTACACCTGGAGCCATTATCCTACACTGTTCACATACACATACATTTGGAATTGGCCTCCACACGAGCGTAGAAGAAATTTAAAGCTCCCGCTTCACGTCCTCTTTTGGTTTCTGGCCTAACACGTGTGTTCTTGCCCGTACACACGCAGAACACACAGGCAGACCAAAGGAACATGCACACATTCCTTCTGGCGTGCACTGACACACACACACTCACACACACATTCATTTTTGTATAGTTAAGTACATGTTTAGTTAGATTACTTGTGTATTTTACCTTTTATTATTATTTAATAAATAAATGTTTGTGGATGTACAATCTGGTCTACCATATTTAATGTTGTACAAGAGTGGATTTTGCCAACCTCTACTATTCTGGACTCCAAAACCCTTCAACTTTTACTAGAGTATTGATATGGTTATTTTGGTTGTGGTTATTAATTTAATTATTAATCAGAGATTTAATTCAATTTAAATTCTATTATTTAATGTAGACATTGTTTACTCCTGATAGCCTGAAGTGAGTGTAATCACTCCCTTCATCTTTTTGTACCAATTAATATGTTAACACTATATAATTTTGGTGCCTCTTAATTACTATTAATTATTGTTACATATTTTGGTATTCATAAAGCCATATAACCCCTACAGCAGAAATCCTTACCCTTCATTTCTTAACAAGGCTTTTATTGTGCAACATTTGCAAGTTTCCCATACTACTGCCATCTTGTGGCAATTGTATGTTACTACAACATACAGTTTGGCTGAGACATTAACACATACACCTGCAGTGACTGAAATCAAACAATAACACTTTAGATGAGTAATCCAGGATGATCACAAAGTGGTTAAAATAGCACGATTATATTGTTGAATTTATTAAATTAAAGCAATGGAAATACACATTATGCTTTCCATAGTTGACATGCACATAATATGACAGCTACTGGGAGTTTATCCACCCTTGTTTTTTCTCCGGCTGATATTGGGGGCCAGCCTTTATTTGTGTGTGTCAACCATGCCCCCGGCTATTTCTGGAGACCCGGCTTTTACTTGACTACCGGCCCTTTATTTGAGGAAAGATGGAATTCTAGTTGGAGATCAACTCAAAGAGGAATCAACACTTATCTTCTTTCTGTTAGCCAAGTCTAAATTAATATAAATGTTATCCAATCCTGAAGAATAGTCGCTATCTGTATAATGTACGAAACAAATCAAAGATTTAATATCTTGTGTACCATGTCTGCCATCTAGTGACCATAGATAATGGGATCTCTGTAACACTAAGGATGCCATTATGATTTGTGCAAAATTGTAACTGTGTAATTGTGTGATCAAACTAAGTGTTAACCCTCTGTTCAGTGCCAAACAAAAGAATTGAAATTGGAGCGCAAAATGCTTTTCTCCATGGCGCTTTCTCTTCCTGTTTTGGGTTGGTAAGAAGAGCCTGACCGGCCTCCTCCTGTCAAGCTGGTCCTCAAACTTGTGCTCAAGAAACTTTGTCTACACCTTTTAAACCTTTTTCTAAACAAACCTCAGAGTGCCTCAGTATCCAACTGAAGAATTGTTTCTGTTTGTCTTTTTATATTTTGGTACCACTAAGCCTCGTGGTTTTACAGCATTCTCTTTTTGAATTTTGTCATCTAGCCAATGGAGTTACTCAAGCCTTGCTAAAGAAGTTAGTCTAGCCAGATACGTTTTATTTGACATTCAGCCACAACATCACAAGGACTCAACAGGAGCTGTATTGCCGGGCCAGCTCTGACTGCCTTGGAGAACTTGGAGTTCCAGTGACACCTCAGCCAGGACCTCGGCCCTGAAGTGAAGCCGCTGTCTGACCCTTATCCTCTCGGCGAACCATTGCCTCTGCAGTCACCAAGGACCATAGCCAGCAGCTGGGATCCTTCATGGCGTAACCCTACAGGCAGACTGGCCTGCACCTCCTGGTAGGCTGCGCCAGCAGAAACTTTTGGGAAGCCAGCTGTCTTCTCTCTGCAACAACTTGTGAGTGAAGACATTTCAGGAGACCTGGATGTCTGACGCAGAAGTATTTATTGAAGTTTGATCGAGGAGAATAGAGACTAGCAGTACAAGTGAATGCTGTATTGCCACCCAATTCTGAAGCTTACTACCTGGTGAGGAGAACATATGAAATTCACTACAAGTCCAGATTCTGAAGATATTCTTCACCCAGCTGAAGATGTGAGAAGATTATATTGGGCATTGGATTCTAAACAAGAAACTACGCTTACCTAAGTTAACGTAAGTCACGTTGTATGTCACTCCATGTCATGTTTACAACATACACAAAAGTTTGATATGGAGACTGTGACAGTTGGCCGAGTAGCCAGGCACATGAAAAAGGATTTGCAGGCAAAGTTTAGCAGTCCATGTGAATTTATTTAGACAATAGGGGAGTCCCTTGCAGATATTTACAGTGCTCAAAATAAATGGTTGGCCAAATAAAACAAATAAATAAACTATTTTCCCAAAATAGGAAAATACAAAAGAAAATATTTCAAGACAAAAATTGCACTTTGGCTATATGCCACTAAAAGGGCCCAAGGCAGGAGGTGCCATCTGTAGTTGTGTCTTTCAGTGCGTATCCAGTACCTCCTTGGTGCTCCCACCTTCTCCCTTATATAAAGGTGGGCTCCACCTACTCAAAGAGACATTCAATTATCTGTTACCACATACTCACAAGGACAGAAACATTCCAAATCATTGTGTTCTTATATAAAAATACCTTTACGTTTATTTAAAACATGTTTCTTTAAAAAGGGTGCTTTCAACAGCTTGTTCCCTAAACAGAAACAAAAACACCCACGCTACTATCTCACACTTGGTCTCTTCCCCCGGGAACCCCTCTATTTATCCCAATGGACCCTTCCAGCTGGGTTTGGCAGTTGCCATCTAGGACAGAGGAAGAGACAAGTGAAACCGAGAGGAGAGGTGACAAACATTTTAAATTGAATAAATATTTTAGACACAAATCCGCTGACTTGCTTTTTCCTTACTGCAAACTGTATTAATTGTGTGTCTGTACATGTCAGTATTAACAACGGATATATGCTAATTAAATAAAAGGGATACAATATCCGACCAAAACGGCAAAACTCTGTGCATGTGTGTGATGCGTCTGTACCTTACTTTAGGGAATGGGGTTTACCCATGACAGAGACCATAGTCCAAATCTAGATTTGACCATTTTTCAACACACGTCAGCAATATGATCTAAACTTCATCAAGGAGAGGAATGGATTTGATCACAGCTTACGTAGAGATTTATATGCATGAGATTTATAAGGTGCATGCGCACATAGCAGCCACCACACGCAAGAGAGTTTCTGCTTGGTGAGCAGTGGAGGGCATACACGCTCTTGCAGGTTAATGGCTGGGCCACACCGCTGACCTGAGCAGTGTGTGACGGCTACCTCGCTGAACTGCTGCGTCTCGCACTTTGCCTTTGATAATGGCCATCAATAATTTTCATTTAATTTCATTATAAATTTCATTTTTATTTAGTTTAGACAGAAAATCCTTTGTTTCTTCCAATTATTATGGCACCCTCTTACTGAACGTATAATACTCGTCATTTTTTCATTGGTAACCATAGCCTAAATTGATAGCTACAGTGGTGCTTGAAGGTTTGTGAACCCTTCAGAATTTTCTATATTTCTGCATAAATTTGACCTAAAACTACATCAGATTTTCACACAAGTCCTAAAAGTAGATAAAGAGAACCAAATCAAACAAATGAGTCAAAAATATTAGACTTGGTCATTTATTTATTGAGGAAAATGATCCAATATCACATATCTGTGAGTGGCAAAAGTATGTGAACCTTTGCTTTCAGTATCTGGTATGACCCCCTTGTGCAGCAATAACTGCATCTAAACGTTTCCGATAATTGTTGATTAGTCCTGCACATCAGCTTGGAGGAATTTTAGCCCATTCCTCGGTACAAAACAGCTTCAACTCTGTTATGTTGGTGGGTTTCCTCCCATGAACTGCTCGCTTCAGGTCCTTCCACAACATTTCTATTGGATTAAGGTCAGGACTTTGACTTGGCCATTCCAAAAATTTAACTTTATTCTTCTTTAACCATTCTTTGGTAGAATGACTTGTGTGCTTAGGGTCGTTGTCTTGCTGCATGACCCACGTTCTCTTGAGATTCAGCTCACGGACAGATGTCCTGACATTTTCCTTTAGTATTTGCTGGTATAATTCAGAATTCATTGTTCCATCAATGATGGCAAGCCGTCCTGGCCCAGATGCAGCAAAACAGGCCCAAACCATGATACTACCACCACCATGTTTCACAGATGGTATGAGGTTTTTATGCTGGAATGCAGTGTTTTCCTTTCTCCAAACATAACGCTTCTCATTTAAACCAAAAAGCTCTATTTTGGTCTCATCCGTCCACAAAACATTGTTCCAATAGCCTTCTGGCTTGTCCAGGTGATCTTTAGCAAAGTGCAGACGGGCAGCAATGTTCTTTTTGGAGAGCAGCGGCTTTCTCCTTGCAATCCTGCCATGCACACCATTGTTGTTCAGTGTCCTCCTGATGGTGGACTCATGAACATTAACATTAGCTAATGTGAGAAAGGCCTTTAGTTGCTTAGAGGTTACCTTGGGTTCCTTTGTGACCTCGCAGACTATTATACGCCTTGCTCTTGGCGTGATCTTTGTTGGTCGACCACTTCTGGGGAGGGTAATAATGGTCTTGAATTTCCTCCATTTGTACACAATCTGTCTGACTGTGGATTGGTGGAGTCCAAACTCTTTAGAGATGGTTTTGTAACCTTTTCCAGCCTGATGAGCATCAACAACTCTTTTTCTGAGGTCCTCAGAAATCTCCTTTGTTCGTGTCATGATACACTTCCACAAACATGTGTTGTGAAGATCAGACTTTGATAGATCCCTGTTCTTTAAATAAAACAGGTCACCCACTCACACCTGATTGTCATCCCATTGATTGAAAACACCTGACTCTAATTTCACCTTCAAATTATCTGCTAATCCTAAAGGTTCACATACTTTTGACACTCACAGATATGTGATATTGGATCATTTTCCTCAATAAATAAATGACCAAGTCTAATATTTTTGACTCATTTGTTTGATTTGGTTCTCTTTATCTACTTTTAGGACTTGTGTGAAAATCTGATGTAGTTTTAGGTCAAATTTATGCAGAAATATAGAAAATTCTGAAGGGTTCACAAACTTTCAAGCACCACTGTAGCTAACAGTACAGTCTGCCTGTTGTTCAATACAGAAGCTGTCAATCAAAGGAGGGCATGCGTGTGATCGCATTGAAAGTGACCAATCATAAGAAGGCCAGTGCCTCCCTTGGTTTCTGCCCCCAAATTGTCAAAAGTCAGGTTGATTCCTGCCAGCAGAATTCAACTTTGAGAGCAGAGTGAACCTGCGAGAGCGTGTCTGCCTCCAGCGCTCGCCAAGGAGAAACTCTCTTGTGGCTGCTTTGTGCGTGAGCAGCTTAATTCTATACATACAGGTGCAGTTCTTTGCCTCTCCCTATGTTTTGTTTCTTGCTCGCAGCTGCCTGTACAACTCTTACTGGGCTTTTTTCCTATTTTTAATCAAGAGCGTGGTCTTTCAATTTGAGAGCATGATTTACTGATTTCATGTTCATGTTTTTATTATAAGGCAAGTTTGTTAGGTCTACGGATATCCATTTTTTAATTTTTATTTATTTATTTATTGATTTATTTATTTTATTTCCCTCTTCTAAGCCTAGGGCCCAGACACCATAACAGGGAATTTTCCCCATTTCTGATATTAAATTGCAGTCATTTACCCAGCAAACCGAGATATCTCTCAGACATGACATTCATTGATATTATTCATTATTTCCTTTATCAATGGGTTGTCACCCCTATGTAATGTCACTCTTTTCAGACGCCTTCAGTGGTCTTCAATACTGTATCCTCCTTCATTTGAGATGCCGTTGCACACAGTATTTCCCCCACTATCTCACAAGCCGCCTATTGTCCACCTGGGAGTCGACTACAACTGTCCTCAGGGAAGGTAGACTACCTGGGATTTGGGCGATTGTGACATCCCCCTCACCAACTGCGCACAGAATTCATCTGTGTGTCTCTCCCGTATGGAAAAAAACTTTTGTACACAATCTGGGAGTGACTTTGACTTAGCTTTGAACATTATTTGCATTATTTTATAATATACCAAATCCTTAAATTTCATAACATGGGAATTTATAAACAGTGGATTTGTGTGATCATAATAACCAGTCTTATTAAGAATACGTATGGCTTGTTTTTGTAGGGAAACTATAGAATTTATACTTGTTTTAAAAGCCGACCCCCACACTTCCACACAGTATGACATGTAAGGAAGTATGAGTGAGCAATAAATTATATACAAGGCCTTATACTTATATATATATATACTTATATATATATACTTATAATATATCCCTAGATTTATACAGAATTGCTATTGATTTTGAAATGTTGCCTTTGATATAATCAATATGTTGTTTCCATGTTAGTTTATGATCAATCACAACCCCTAGGAATATTGTCTCAAAAACTCTTTCAATTTCAACATCACAGATTTTTAATTTAATATCCCCATCAATTTCTTTTCGATTACCAAAAACCATAAATTTAGTTTTCTTAATATTAAGAGACAATTTATTAACATCAAACCAAGTTTTGAGGATTGTCAGCTCCCTTTCAATATAATACAATAATTCCTTTAAATTTTTCCCAGAGCAAAATAAATTTGTATCGTCTGCAAAAATTACAAACTTTAACAAATCAATAACATTGCAAATATCATTAAGATAAATTAAAAACAGTTTTGGACCAATCACAGATCCCTGGGGTACTCCACAGGTGACCTTCCTATATCCTGACACAGTATCATTCATTTGTACACATTTTCCCTAAAATTGTTGTGGCAATTTTGTAATAGTCCCACTCTGACAACGAGGAACGAGACAAGGATATCTTACAGTATTGTCACACTTTTAATGCTCAGAGCTTGGTACACAAGACAAAGGTTAGTTTGTAATATGCACACCGATGAGAGGCTGTTGACTCCCTTTATACCTTGGCACGGCCCTCCCATCTGTGGTACCGTGACCTTTTGTTACCTCTTACATTTCATCAGCCTTGGTTCTCATGATAGTTCACAATATACAAGCCCTCTGTTCTCAAGACAAAGGGCTCAACAAGTAACATCACTGTGAGAAGTTTCTGTATGTGGTCACTCACTTCAAGTCTTAACACCTTATCAATTGCTATGCTTTCTCACAGTAGTGAGCACTTAACACCTGACCAATTGTGATACTTTCTCGCAGTAGTGGGCACATAACACTTGACCAGTTGTTATACTTTCTGTTAAAGTTACACTGTACAAGATTCAACATGATCAAACATAAAGGAAATTAACATGACTACATCTGATCGCAACTGGATCAGCTGTCTGTCGGGTTAACAGCTGTAGAGACTTTTGATGGAGTTTGTATCTGCACACATGTGCACTGCGCTAATACTAATAAAGGCAAGTTATCTCTGGCAGAGCAGCAGTGTTTTCTCTCTGTAGCCTGTTACCTGTTTAACAAACACCTGCACATAAACAACCTGCACTCTGTATTTATACTGTGTACTGTGTCCTGCGTTTATATT
>VMKM01002366.1:0-75231 GCA_008360985.2 Macquaria ambigua
TTCAAATGAAAAGAGGGGTTTTGTCTCGGCTTATGCGGTGCCCTCTCTGACCTAAGCACGACTTTTCTCAACACCACCGCGCCTGGCCCACTTCCTGTGTCTTCCACTGCTCGGTCTCACATTCAAACCGACATTCACACACCCACGGTGACGGCTGAGCGTGACCCGGTCATTCTGCGAGGCTGAGAGGAGTTCCTGTTCACGAGTGTGCCGCAGCTGTCTCGCATGCTGCTGTGCTGCACTGGGTCGGCGGGGTTGCGGTGGGTGAACCCGTGGCCAAAAGGGGGAAGGGTATAAGGTGACGGCAGGGTGGGTGGAGAGCTGTCTGGTCTATTCATGTTCTTTATACAACACTTCCTGGTACACATGAGAAGCAAAGTCCTGGCACGTGTTGACCAACCCAAACAGAACAAATTGTGAGTGATGATGCTAAAACAAGAAAAGACTGACCTAGAATGGGTTGCACCAGCTATGTGTAAATCCATAACGAAGTTTCAAACTAGCAATTTACCAGGTTACACCATTAAAATGTAAGAAATGTCTTAGCTAGTAAAGACTTTAATAATGTATAAATCAGTAGCTTGAAAACATCTGTAGCACCATCCAGTGAACAAACAATATAGTATTAGCTAAACTTAACTGCTAAGCCTTTGTTTATGTATAAATGACTTACTTATAGATGAATACAAGGAGAAATGAGTGTGTTTCAGACTTACTCATGAATACTCGTGCAGTTTAGAATGAGTGGGAAATGTCCGATTATGCTAACCTTGCTAACATTGTTTAGCTGAAGAAGGTGTTGGTATAAAGTTTTGTAGTTTGAGATATATTTGAGTTATTTTGGTTAAAATCTTCCTCGTTTACATCACTTTAAAACAGCATTTTATCAAGAGTCAGTTCAGATGTGTCAACCATATTCCAAATGATCTCTTTTCCTCTCAGCGGGTCATATGCTAACAAGCTAACATTAGTTTTTTCGTATTTAGCGACAAATCTCTATGTAAGAACTAGACTTGCATCCTTTGAATATTCCTCTTTTAACCCTGTTATTTAGTCCAGTTTAGGTATGTAAAAGTTAGAATAACACAAGTAAACTCTTATTCAAAGTATGAGAAGCTAGGTTAAGATGTCTGGCTTACTGCAAAACTGTTTATAGTGGAATGCCAAGACCTAATTTCCACTGCTGGTTCTCAATGTGTTTTCAATGCAAGTACATTTTCATGCCAAAAAAGAGACATCTCAGCAGCACTGGAATTTACCATCACTATTATCCTATTACTGGAAATATAAGTTATTTTTCCTGTACTGAAAGGAGGTTAACCTATATTGCTCAGTCAAAGAGGGATTCTTACTTTTTCAATGGCAGACCATCTACATTGTTGAGTGGTTGATTCGTGGCAACAACGATCCTGAATTTCAGGTTGTTAAATGTAAATGTAATCAGCTTAACCTGAGTGAGACCTTAGAAGACCTTGTGATATGTAAGAAATTGAATCACAGACAGAGGATGGGAGAGGCGGCAGCAGTGCGAGGTTACGAATGAACACGCCAGATGAGGAGTCAGACAGACAAACAGCGTGAGGAAGGGCAGGTTAAATGTGGTAGGAAAGGACAGACAGTTGGGGAAGGCACGTTGACCCTGGCCCACATGCTACTGGCGGGTTCCAGGTGTCTCACCCTCCTCCCACGTTCACACGCGGATGTCAAGCCTCCCTGAAGGAAACCAGGTCGGTTCCGTTGGGGAAGTCGTATAAGAGCGGGGAGGACGGCGAGGAATCTGCATCTGTAGGCCGTCTAGTCAAAACAAGGCGTCTGTGCTGTCTGGTGTTAGTTTGGGAGCTGATACATGAGGCATGACCGGAAAGGGGCCCGCATGGACATAAACTGCGAGGACTGAACCTAAATATTACGTCTAAAAAAACATGACCTAAATACTGTGTCTGTGGAACAGAATTTTCCATCCTGTCTCCAGACTTGAATTGACACCTAGACCTTTTACACTTGTTATGACAGATTTTTAGCACTTTTTAATGACCATTATTTTCCAGGCTCCATAAGCTTAACTTACAGTAACTGTTTACAGCAGTATACCATTTTAAAAAAAAAGGTACAGTAAGTATCAACTGGCACTTCGAAAACAGGTAATGGCTACACTTTGAGTCATCCCAGTGTCTGAGCAGTACCAGTAAAAAGGTGGCAGGTTTAGTAATCATTTCATGGTGGATTTAAACTGGAGTTCAGTCAGTTGATAAAGCTAAAATCACACATCACTGCCCTGATCACTTGTTCTGAACTCAGGTCTTTTTGCTTCAGTAAAAAACTGTGGCAGAAAAGTAAAAAGTGAGAGTGGAGGATCAGAAAGGGATTTTCTTTTCAGACAATTAAGTTTGTCTTCACTGTCAGACTGAAAGACCGCCAGCACAACCTGAAGTCGCTGCTAACTGCTACTTGTGGTTTGGGTAGGGACAAAACAGGACAGGGACAAGGATTTGGACATGATCCCTCACCGGCTTCCCACAGACGAACCACTTAACTACTAATTATGTAACATGAGGGCAAACTACACATACTGCTACTTGGTGCCCTGATCTGTGTGCTACCTTAACTCCCTCCAGTAACTGCTATAAATTTGCATCTTAAGCTCCCCCGATCTTTGAGTCTTACCCTCCCACATATGAAGGTGTAGAGACACCTGAACTCTTTACCTGAGTTGGTGATGAAAAACTATCAATAAAGTATGTAAGCAAGCAAAAACATGTGAGTTTTCATTGGCACAAGGAGTGCCAGCAGTTCAAAACTTGCATCAGAGCATCTACAGAGAGCAGCGACTGCAAAACAGTCTTTAACAAGTGCAACAATAAAACTGACTGTGAACTCCTCCACATCAGATCTGCAATACACTCACTTCCTTCCTGCCAGACAGACATAAATACTTGAGGACATTTTCAATTAGAACATTAACAGGCTGCTTGATTCACTCTTCTTTAAATTTATAGATAAGTTATTTAGACAGGGAAGGTCACAGGAGGGAAGGTTTGCCAACATCTGCTACTCTGCAATCAATGATTAACGTCAGGAGGAATGACAGAAAAACTCAAATGTTGTCAGGCAGGGAAAGTCAGTCATTCAGTGCGTGGAGAATACATCCCAGTGAGACTCAAAAGACTGGATGGTGTGTGACATCACATGCAACAGCTGTGAACACTACATCAGTGAAGCGGCGAGGACCCTGGACAAGAGACTCAATCAACACCGTAAACAGACAACACCATCTGCCTGCCAGACCAAAACCTTTAAGACATAAAGAAAGTCGACTTTAACACAAAGCTAGGTTAATGGATATTATCTGTGTGAAAACTCTAAGTGTACATTAAATGTTTGAAATTGACTCATGGGGCCATAAAATGCATTCAAAGCTCATAACCGTGTTGAAGAAATCCATTCCTGTTGGCCTTGAGAAAAGATTTTTTATCTAAATTCTGAAAAAGCTTGACATTATGGAAATATTTTGGCATCTTATCTCATCATAAAGGTAGCTAAGGCATAAAACAACAGCAGGTTTACTTTACTCTGCAGTTTGTCATTATGATTCCTAAATGGGTTCACAATAAGCAAGAAAGTAAAGGTCATCTGACAATATGCAGCTCTGCATTCAGCTGAACAGTTTCAGCTTATCAGGCTAATGTTGTAGTATTATGGAATAATTACCTCTCTGTGTTGGGGTGTTTTTAGACAAAGCTGCAGTCTGCAGTGAATAATCATGCAGTCCATTTAGACAAACATTCCCCTTAATAATAAAGCTTTTAAGCCACAGCCTAATGGAACCTTTAAGAAATGTTTAAAAATGTATTCCATTCCATATTGACTCATGGAGTTGAACACTAATGAACTCTACAATGCATACAATCAATTACAAAAAGCGATGGCCTCATCCTTCAAAAAGGCAGAGAGGAGAATTATCAAACTGTGTGTAATTAACTAGTTAATCTCACTTGCAGTTACTCCACAAGACAATTAGAGGAACAGAAAAAAAGGGAGCTCAAAGCAGACCTGATGGATCAGGCCAATAGACCAAAACCAAAATCCCACAGCTTTTAAAAAACTAAAGTGACAAACAATAACAAGCGATTCCTCCCAACTTAGATAAGAACACCTCTGAATTCCCACATCAATTCTCCTGCTGCGTTGCACACCTGCACTCCACAGTGTCTGAACTAAAGATTTTTACCACTAGTTTAAAACTCTTTTCTCCCGTGACAGTCCAAGGCACCTGGGCAAAGTCCAAGTTGTTACTGGCTGCACATATAACTATCCTGGCTAATGATAAAGCAACCTGAATTAATGTTTTCTTTACAAAATCAAGATTAGAGAATCACTTGCCCCTACAGTACATTAATCTCTGCATGACCCCAAATCGACTTACAAAAAAATGACACAGTGACAAGACTTTTCTTCTAATTGGAACTGAAACCGACTGAATTTTTCCTCGTACATCTTGGCAGTAAGTTGGCAGCAACAAATGGAAGACAGAGAGGGCTGAAAATATGTGAATCAAGGAACATAACATAAACAGGGTCCTGGCCAACCATGCAGTAGATAGAAGCCATTTCCTAAGAGTCACTCATTAATCTTTTAGGTTAGAAAATTAAAGTCATGCAGGGTGTTTGTTGATTCTTGAGAATAACGCTTCATTTTCTTGACTCAGTCTATTACTGAACAAGTAACACAGCATTAACATGTCGTGTGGTGATGGAGCCTAATCTGCATGCAAGGCTGTTCAAACGTCAAGAGGTAATTATGTGATGAAAATCAACCCTCACCATTCAATCCCCAGCGAATGGGAGATGGTAATTATTTCAGCCCAGCATGCCTGAAGACTTACAGGCAGAGTCTTCAAACATGATGGTATAATTGTAACATACCAAGCAAACACAGGCACTCGTCATGACTACAAGTGATTGATCACACAATTGTAGTTCACTTCCACCTCCACGAGCAAAAAGGATTTATTCTCAAGAGGGCTGGTAAAAAGACTGAAAACTGCTGTTTCCCATTTTCTGGTATTTCTCAGGTCAAAAAAGATGAACCTAATAATTACAGTGCCATCTGTTCGTAGGTGAATAATGAAGCAGCGCTCACACACCGTATGTGTACGCACCATTTTTAAACTTACAATTACATTAGCAAATTACAAGCATTACAATTATTGTGTATGTTACACGCCAGGGAGGTTCAGGCAAGCAATTTGACTGGTGAGAGACATGCATTACTGATAGCTGCACCTTATCTGTTGCCATGGCAGCTGTTGTAAACAGAAGCTGGATAAGAGGTTGCAGAAAAGTTTGCAGACGGTATACACCCTGAGAAATGTTACACAAGCAACAACACATACATCTTGTACCTCCTGCATCACCAGGAACAAGGAACAACATCTCAGGTTTTATAGCTAGAATAACTAGAATGCTAAATGAAGTGCTTATGATTCATTATACTGCATGCCATATGTGTTATGAACAACACATTTTTCTTCAGTTACGTACAAAAAAAACACAAATGTTAAAGCCATAAAACTAGAGTAGATCATTAACAAGGCACTCCTCTCTGTGTGCAAATAAAAAGTTATTAGTTCAGAAACATGGATCATAGTATTGATGACCATTATTAACAGCAGCTCCTTTCAGTCACCCCTATACTGCCAAATAACCTCAACTGTGGAACAAATGCCTTTATGCTCAGTTTAATGTGAAAATGTAATTTTATTGATTTCTCACAGTGCATCCAGCCGGCCAGCACTTTAAATCACATAATAATAATAATAATAATGATTATGAACAAAATACCCAATTCAGCTGGATCACTTATAATTCTGCCCAAGACAATAAATGATCATGCATTCATCAGAGTCCATCTGTGATTTTTACAGTCCTGTTTTTGCAAACATATTATTTATGCTCTTGTACCTCAGACCATGCCAATTTTCCATTCATCACAGCTGACATCTCCCATGAGCAGGATACGGGCAAGAAACCAAACCACTGCTATCTCTGTATGAAATATGACAAATTTCACAATTTAAATGTGAGAAAGGGTTTTGGCGGAGTGCTAATGTGATGCCGTGCGCACATGCAAATGTAACTTGCACCATGTTCGGCATAAATGAAATGATGTGGCTGAAGGTAGCAGCACCGAGCGTTTCAATCAATATCCCTGCCGCCACTGAGGCTGGGGACCATTAGCACCAGTGAGCCAAGTAAAGTGACTCTGATGTGAAATGACAGGGGCTTTCACAGAAGCCGTCCTACCGTTTCCCTCATTGTCATTCACTCACTCACACACACACACACACACATACATACAGAGCTACCCTACATTGCAGCTATCCTCACTAGGCAACCGGGTACACTCACACTGTTGTTTTGTTTTAAAAAATTCTTGATTCATTAATTCAGCCGAGCCATAAAGCTTCTCGGTTCCTAAAATACATTTCTATATTCTTTAGGTCTTGTCAAGATCCTATCAGCCAATTACTGTGAGTTATGAAGTAAGACAGCTGAAGGATGCTTTGAAGTATCCCATGAATTATATTGACAACTTACATCCATTATGAAATGACAACTGACAATAAATAGTCCATGCATGCATTACCAAGAAAACTGCACTGTATAAACTATAAACATGCAAAAATTCAATCTTTTGCAAACTGTTGCTTTAATAAGTAAATCAATGGTGCAGCACAAGCACATATTGCATTAAAAAAAAAAGAAAAAGCATTGTCCTCTTTCAAATGGGCGTTGCCTCATACCTAATCACCATATCCCTTTGTATAGGCTGGTGCACAATGTGGTTAAAAGGTGATCTCGATATGGCACAGCTGGTGACATGTACAGCTTTCAGAGATGTAGCCTAGGCCTCGTGCAGAGTAAATCCACAAAAAAACTTAAGTTTAACACATTTTTGCAGAAGATTTAATCTGGCATCACACAGCTGGAGGGAACGTTAATTGAGTTAATTATGAACTGACTCAAAGACTTCGAGGGGAAATCTTGCTTTTACACGAAACATTTTTGTTTGTTTAAAATCCCTGCTAATAATCACCTACTGCCTGTCACATCATGGATGAGCCCACTTAATATTTATCACCATAACATGCATACCTGCAGATTATTAATTGCATGCTAAGTGAGCACAACAGGCAAACGGGGGGGGGGGGGGGGACGCCTTCACATCGAACTTTTTTATATTCGGCGTATTGAAACATGCTGTGGAACATTTCCCTACCTCTCTCCTCCTGCTCTCTGCCCCGGGTCTGGTGATAAGCGCCGTGTCACCGCACACCACGGCCGCGTCCTCCACGAACACGCAGTCCGGGAGCGACTCGTCCGCGGGGAGCTCGACCACCTCCAGCCCGAGCCTCGTCCCCAGGACCTCGACGTACGCCTCGTGCTCCCTCTGCGCCTTGGCCAGGTCCACCTCCACCTCCGACTGGCTGCTCCGGAGCGATTCTTGGGCCAGGGACGCGGGGATTCCCCGGACGACGGCGTGGGTGTAATGACCAAAACCTGCCATTAAACCAGCCATGTTGTGCTTTCCCTTTACTTGGCACGCTCAAATCTGAGAAAAAAGGACTGAAAAACACCCCAACAGACAACTGAGCGAATGAATGAGAGAAACTGCTATGAGTTAACCCGATGCTGCCTGGTTTGCTTCCCTGTTTAGTTTGTTGGGGGTTTTAATTCTTTATTTACAGTAGCCGGTGTCAGTCTGCTCCAGTCTCCAGGCGAACGACGGCGCTTCGGTGATGCGCACCGACCATCACGTGTAGCCTACGAGTCTGTCAGCCGGTAGTGAGGCGTTCAGCCCAACAAGTGACAGTCCGAAACACACTGAACATATGGCTCAATCAATTTCACACTGCATCAGCAGAGCACAGCCTGCAAGTCACACTCCTTCACGCTTTAAAAATCAACAGAATATTGATTTATTTCTCCATATTATAACACATTCCATATTATTTATCCATATTACTTATAGGGATATGTATAGGAATCAATTAGACCTGAAATGATTAGTGGATTTATCAATTAGTTGATCAACAGAAAATCAAACTGCAACTATTTTTCAGCACAAATGCTAAATGCTACCATGTTCCAGCTTCTCAGTTTTGAAGATTCCCCACTTTTCTTTGTCTTATGTGATAATAAACTGAACATCTTGGTTTTGGAGTGTTGGTTGGACAAAACAAGCAATTTGAAGACATCAGGTTGGGCTTTAGGAAATTGTGATCAGCATTGTTTTCACCATCCCCTGTTTTAGATCAAGTCAATTAATCTAAAACATATTCAGTGGTTGCAGCCATAGAATCAATACTGATTGAACGCAATAGTGTTTCTACCCACATAGTGATGTCTGTATTTGGACCACTGTAATATTCCTCCAGTAAATTTTGCTGCATAATAGTGAGATTTATATATGATGCTTTCTAGAATTAGGTTAGTTTGACTTAAGATGAGTGATATCAAGAACATAAGAAATAATTTGTTAAAAATATGGTAAAACAATATAATTAAAAAAAAAAGAAACTATTTTATACTCAACAGCAGTGTTGGGTTGTGTTGACACATGCGTGCCAATCATTCCCACATCTTTTGGTTATGTGAAAAGATGAACATATTTTAAGAAAACATATGACATTTTAGGTTGCATCTTGGTGTGATAGTAGAAGCAGTATTAAGAAGCGACGTGTATCTATGTCGACTTTTACTGTTTGCCTGCAAAAAGGCAATCATTTAAACCTTTTGGAACCTCCTAGACTTGGACAATGAATGGACATCGTAAATGATTTATTTGTAAAGAGAAAAACTAATGTTTCTCGGATGTTATCATAAAGCTAAGGACATAAATACAGTAGGGTAAGATATGTATACCCCCACTTTATCCCCATGCTTTGTTGATGCTTTTGTTAAAATATGTTTCAGTTATTACAAATAAAAAAAGCGAAAAGAAAGCCTACAAGAGCACATCGCTATTCTTGAACCAGAGAATTTGGAGACATAAGTACCTGCTTCACTCTTGGCAGAGTTTATGAAATAATGTACACAAACTTAAAGGGCGAAGAACACATATCAAGGAGGATCCCTGCTTGTCCTGCAGTGTGAGAAGCTTAGGGCAAGAAGAGTGTGAAAGGAAGAGCAGCGTTAGTACGTGTGTGTGTGTGTGTGTGTGTGTGTGTGTATGGGAGGAGGAAGGGAGGATGGGTGGGGGGTTGTATTCCCTATGGTGCCATCTATGGAAGGTTCTGGGCCCGGTGAAGCTGTCTGAATGGATGGAATGTTTCTTCAGACGTCCCAGAAGCACATTCTTCCACCGCAGGACCTCGGTTTGTCTTTTCTTGTTCCAAATTCACTCAATTATCCCCGACTGCTCTAAACATTCCAGGAGCCCCACATTCCTTTTTCCACTCCAGCCAGGATCACCAACCACCACCACCCTCCTCCCAACACTAACACCTGCCCCCACCCAGACTACACGTTCCCTTTTTTTCCCCCCATTATTCCTCATCATGGATGGACATGGCCCAAGAAAAGACCTCTCTCTTTTCTCTCCCTGCTGAGGAATTTGGGTTACTTTAGATGAAGGAAAGCCCTCATACTTTAGGCACACCTGGCTGGTACATTGTGCAGCTATAAAAGAAATGAGTGAAAGCAGACACGATCCTCCAGCTGCCGATGAAGCGGCACCAAAAGCAGCACCTCTTATTCGTCTGGTATGATTGGACTCATCATGAGATCCTAGACGTCTAAAGTGACACTGACATTCATGATTACACAGGTGCGCAGGGCATATTTAACTCTAAGCAGTCAGGCACATTTATGAACCTAATTACCACAGAAAATAAAGTGATGAAATGACATGAGGTGAAATGACACAACTGATGTTTCTAGATGGAAAGGATTGTATTTTGGGGCATTTCGACAGCAGCTACAATTGGGTCTGATACAAGATGCTTTTCAGCTAAAATTTGGACTAAATGTCAGTTTTGTTAAGAGTCTCTCGGCATTCAACAGCGATGGACAAGACATGTTTCATTAAGACGAAAGGATGAAGTGACATTTATCATCACGTGCTATTGTTCAGAACTAGTTGTTTCGCTATTTACATGCATGTATGACCATAAATGAGTGAAAGCAACATCTTAAAGGACCTTGGAGCTGTCATATGGCATTCTAGGAAATGTCTTGTAGTTAAATCACAAACAAAACAGGAAAATGGGTTCTATAGGTAGGTAGGTTTTTAACATCAAATCAAACAAACACCGTCCTGCTACCATAAATACTTGCTAGTATGTGTATTTAATGTGTACAAATCCGCATCTGAAAATAGTTCCCAACAAATGCACTATTTCCTCCTGTTGAGTAAAGTTTGCTACATATACCACAGTGCCTAGATTCTTGAGGAAATGACTGAGACATTTTCACAAATATTTTCAACAGTTTTGTTTTCTTACATTTTCAGTAATGACTGGACTTTGGGCTGAGAGCCCCAGACAGGCAAGGGAAATCAAGTAATGAGAGACAGACTCACACTTTGTTGGTTTTGCTGTTTTCATGGGATTTGTTGACAATAAGAACATATGAAATATCTTTAAGTACTGTATTTATACAGGAAGAATCTGAGACTAGACATGGCAGGTTGAGAGAAACTGGGCATATAAAATATACTAATTACAACACTTTATCACTCAATAACTCAGATTGATGATATTGTGTCAGAGTATCAAAGAGAGAATTTTCCCTTGAACATGTCTTTATTATAATTAATTTAGACAGATGGCAGACGTGTTTCCACACGATCACAGCAGGTGATTACATTTTTTGACAAAGAGGAGGTTCCTCTTTGTCATTTTTGGACAGAGCTGTAGATTCCTCAGATTTTAACGGTAAGGGATTAATAAGTGAATGTTAACTGATACCATTTCACTAAGATTACCATGTTCTCTTACTTTGCTGCTTCACATCACATTTCAAAAACTTTGGGCAAGTTACATCTCATCTCAAACAGGTCTGTTTGATATTAAAATGTGATATTGTGACCTATCTTTGCAGCCTCTTGTCTTGCTGTCTTCCCCTTGAGGCTATTAGGTTTGCACCCCAACAGCTGATTGGAGTCTATCTCAAAAACATCTCAAGTCTGATACTAAGAAGAGACTAAAGACTTTCAACTGTTTTGAACAGGTCTTGTCTGCGACACAGTTAGTTTCACCACTTTCCTTTCTTGCCATTTTCCTCCACTGTTAAAGGTCTAACGCTGATGTGCACATGCTAACACAAGTGTGAGGGATACGCAATCTCTAGTTTACATAGCAAACACATCTTTTACTGTCTGCACCTTCCTAGAACGTGACATTACAGCATATGTTAGTTTGGCTTACACATTTTTGACAAGACATTTTGCTGCATAAGTATGTAAAAACACCTCTAGCTTCATCTTGTTAGCCATATCCCAGCTCAGAGCTAGCTACAGTCCTATTGAACAGACTTATAGTGAAAGTATGTCAAAATATCCTGAACATCACTAAAGACACTAACGGGAGATATGCTATAGCCCTGTGCTGGCTGTATCATATCACAGACAGAGGTGGACTGCTGGCAGAATATGTCATACTTATTTGGAATAGTTTCGAGTAGAAATGTGCACTCTGCAGCTTTAAGCATAAACTGCCCCCAAAAGACATAATACAGGATATGAAGAAACAACAAGATTATGAAATAGCCTTCCTCCCTCAAGGCCTTTTAATTTGATTATGTCAAGATAACAAAGACAACATGGCCGAACACAAGCCTGGACTGCACCTTCTTTCCCTTTTAAAGAATCATCAAAACCTACTGATAAGTTACACAAGTTACGCAAACGATTCCAATGAAATTATTTTACAGACCTCCCTCAGACTTTTCAGATCTATATTTCTTCAGAACTTGACTCAGTATTTTAATCGCTGGCCTCATCCCTGCCCTCGTTCACACAAGAACGACCCATAACTCAGCAGACTTCCTGCTGCTCCATGAGCTGACAGAGAAAGGAAGTGTTGCTAGTACACAGTGCATACCAGTTATGACATTTGTCTTGAATATACTACAATGGAATCTGTTGTTTAAACATGCCGGGCTGTCCTGTTCCATCTGTCACTTAGACATAAATGGGGAGGCTGAGGGCTGCTCGCCACAGACTTCCTGAGAACCGAATCTCAGGGCCGCTGCCTCTTCAGCTATGAGTGAGTGCTCCTGGTGGGACAATGACAATGGGTTTCCATTACATTGAGGCACAACACACAATCTCTCAAACTTTGGAGAACAGTGAAATCACCGACACATCGGGGGCTGTGGAGCTGCTCAGATAACCACGCTACAGAGCTGTGACCACTATCCAATGATAATTTCTGTAAAAGAGAGAGAACCCCTCCTTATTCTGGGGGCCAAAGGAGTATGTATACTATATGTGTGTGTGTGTGTGTGTGTGTGTGTGTGTGTGTGTGTGTGATGGGGGGTTCTCAGACAGCCTTAGTGGAAACTATTATGCCAGGGCAATTGCAACACAGAGACGCATGTCCACCTTTTGGAATATTTCCTGAACTGAATGGGTAATTAAGGAATGAAGATTACTGCATGTTATTCTCCACTGACGTACAATGACAACACTGTTTCCTATTGCCGTAACACATGGGCAGATGCACACGCATGTACAGTAGACTCACATACAGTATGCACATACACCCTTGAGATACTTTAGGTCAACATAGAAGAGGACAGTCAAATAAAACATGACATAAGACCTGCTGTCCAAGCAATTCAGCAATTTAGTATTGCACTTCCATAAAGTTAGGAAACTTGTGAAAGACATTACGGAAACAATGATCAAAATCTCTGGCCGGGACATCCTGACTTTTAATGCCTTGTATGGGTCAAGCTCCAAAGATACTGGATTCTACATTTTGCATAATGCAACCAATAGCATGTTTTTGTTAAACCGTCGCTGCCTGGTAAAAGCCCATGTCTTTCAAACTCAATAGCCATAGTTTGTAATGCAGGCTTTATGTTAAAATCGACTGAACTGAGATGATGAGAGATCAGGGTTAATTTATCAAGCTTTGTAAAGCTCCCTCCAGAGGCCAATAAGACATTTTACAGCTGGATGAGTTGTACTAGCCATGATGCGTAAATGTTGATGTGATGTGTAAAATCAATGGAGTGCCCCTTTAAAATCTTAAATTTGACATTAACATAGGCAGATGGACACATACATTAGCATAATACAGCTTGGAAACACACACAAGAAAGCACTGCACATGTGCTCACACAGACACACCCCCTATCCAAATAGGCTGCACACACCTCCAGTCCAAATACTCACACAGACACAGGCTACATGGATCTGTTCACAATCTAATCATATGAATATCATATTTGATATATGCCGATTGCTGACATTGGTCATTCTTTAAATAAAAAATATATCATCCACAACCTAAGCCCAGACAGTCCACCTGGAGACACCTACAGCCTAGGCTACTTAAAGTTGAAAAAAGCTTCAGTGTTCAATGTCAACCTGCCCACATCGGGTCCGGAGCGACCCGCAAAAAAAACACTATCCGGAGTTATTTACTTTTGCTGAATGAATAGAATATTTAAGAATCAGTTTTAGCTGCTATGATTCATATTCATATAGCGGGAGTACGACGGTGATTCAGGGTTTTGCAGGTAAAAGCTGATTTATAACTCATCAAAGTCAACTAAAGTCCGCAGAATAAACTGACAAACAAAAGAAGTAGGAAACTCACCGGAGAGGTTCTCCAGCCGTCTTGTTGGACTGCTGTCTCAGTATATCGTCATGGTAAAACTACACATGCGGTTACAGGGGAGAGAGGAGTGAAATGTCCGCTGCTATAAACACAAATTAACACTCTTCCAAAGCAAATGCAAAATGTCCTCTCTGAAATCTGCCAGCCGTTCATGGCAATAATAATGGTTTTATGTTGCGTCTTTACGCACTTCGTTTCCATCTGGTGAAAGTTTTCATCAATCGGAATAAATTGAAAACTTCGGTGGAGGGGACTTATTGAGACCCCTGATGTAAAAAAAGTAGAGACAAAGACCAAGTATTTGTCTCCCCCCACCAACACCACAACATCTCTTGTGGAAAATTGGATCACTTTACCTACAACGGGTCCCACTTGCCACCGAAACGTGATGGACAGATTGCGTGAAAAGTAAAATTGCCTCAAGGAATGAATGCAAAGGAATTTCCCTGCATGAAGAACATATTTAACAAGCCTTTAAGCTGTCAGGAATGCTTTGTGGTCTGCTGGCCAAAGGGAGAGAAATATGTTAATAATGTAGGCTACTGCCATACCAAATATGGCAATATTGTTACGTCTGAGCTCTGGTGCGCATCTGGAAACGCTTAGCTCCTCTGAATAAAGGCACTGGAAAGCCAGAAATAGACGCTGTTAAACGTATTTCTGCCCACACCTTTAGACTCACAGAGAAAACCCTACAGCTATTTTAAACGTGGCCACTGCAACATGCTATAATAAAGTGTATTTAACAAATTGCTTCAATCAGCAAAGCATTACTGACACAAAAATGAACAGTAGTCTAATAATCCTGCGGGGACACTGTATAACTGATATAAGTTTATAGTAACCTTATGATACTTCTACACCCTGGGGAATTACTTTAGGATATTCTCTGGCATGTTTTATGATATTTTAAATCACAAGACAACAGTAGTAAGCAGTTGGGGTTAGAAGTTAGAACATGTCAACTGATGTACTGAAACCAAAAAGTTATAAAATATCAAATGATCTCTTTCACTCATTTTTTGTATAAAGTGAAATGAGAAGGAAAAAAATCATCAATCAATAAAGCGCCTAAACTCCACTGCTTCTAGAGGAAAACTCCACTGAACTTGAGTTGATAGATGTGAGAAGCGAGCAGAGGAAGAAAATGAAAGGGGGGGGGATGATAAACAAGAAGGGAAAAATGTGAGACGGAAAAGTGTGTTCAGATGGGATCCAGGGGGGAAAAATCCATTTGAGAAAGAAAAAAGAGAAAGGTTTAGACAGGGTGGAGCTTAGGTCTTGGATGGAAAATGCGCCGAGAAACATTCCTGGCATAGTTTGGGAACAGTTCAGCAGGCAGCCCAGGAACGACGTCAGCTTCCCACTATGGTATAAAAGTCCGGAGGTGGCCGGACCTCAGCAGACTGCAACCGCTTTACCGAGAGCTTCATCTACTCTAAAGGAGCCTCTGACACTAGAGACTACCAGCAAACAAATCAAGAGAGACAGACGACTGAGTGAGGGAATATCTAAGGACTCCTCTGAAGACAGACTATACCTACTTTTCATAAAACTTGGAACAGGATTCTTCTTGAACACACAGAAGAAAATTTATCCAAGATGCTGATGCTTACTGTTGTCGTTACCTTCCTCGGAAGCCTCAACTTGGTGAGTTATTTCTCTATTTCAGTCTGAAAGAGAAACGTGTCAGCAGTTATACTTTTCTGTATTCAGCCTAAGGAGAGGAAAATACGCACGTTTCTTTTAACGGGATGAAATGCTGAGAGCTTTTCTATAGTTTTGGGACATTCTGGGTAGCATAACTTCTAAAGTTTCATTCTTTAATAGAAGACTTGTTGGTTTTATTTTGGCTGTACAGGTCCTCTGCTCCTCCTCCTGCCCCTCCGTGTGTCAGTGTTTGCTGGAGATGCCCAAGTGCACACCCGGAGTGAGCGTCGTCCTGGACGGCTGCAGCTGCTGCAAAGTTTGCGCCAGGCAGCTGAACGAGGACTGCAGCCTGACCGAGCCTTGTGACCACACTAAAGGGCTGGAGTGTAACTTTGGGGCCAGCTTTGCTGCTGCTACTACTCGTGGCATCTGCCGAGGTATGTATAGAGACCATCCAGCTCCAGATGTGCATGCTTTTGAATTAGTTTGAAGTTGTTGTTTTTTTAAATAAGGGGGTTTGATTCAGGAGTATGGGAACCTGTGTGATTTCAACACTGTGGAATGCAGATAGAAGGAGACTTAGACTAAACCTCAAAGTACAGACAGCCCACTGTGGGGGGAAAAAGACTCCTCAGGCAGCCTGACGAATTTCACAGTTTAACTGATCCTTACCTGGCAGCCATGTGATGTCTTCAGCAGACTCTCTGAGCAGAGCAGGAAAGAATAACATTCCTTTCCTCCTGTTTTTCTCCCGCTGCAGCCAAGTCGGAGGGCAGACCATGCGAGTACAACAGCAGGATCTACCAGAACGGAGAGAGCTTCCAGCCCAACTGTAAACACCAGTGCACATGCATCGATGGGGCAGTGGGATGTGTCCCACTGTGCCCACAGGAGCTCTCCCTGCCCAACCTGGGCTGTGCCAACCCCAGACTGGTCAAAGTAGCAGGCCAGTGCTGCGAAGAGTGGGTGTGTGATGATGGCAAGCAGACAGACATCCTGGAGAAGATCTTTGGCAAAGACACGTTGACTGACGAGTTGGAAAGAGACCTCACCAACAGGAACGAGCTCATTGCTATTGTCAAGGGAGGACTCAAGTCTCTACCTGGTAAGAAAGCTGTCTTTCATCCTGGAAATTATTTGTTTGTTTCTGGATATATTCATAGAGGATCTTAAAAATATGTGATTCTAAGATGCTAATGTTTTTTTATTACTTCTTTTGATCACAGCATTCAGACCACAGCCTGTAGTCCACATGTTTGACAGCCAGAAGTGCATCGTCCAAACCACACCCTGGTCTCAGTGCTCCAAGAGCTGTGGAACAGGCATCTCCACCAGAGTGACCAACAACAACAGCGAGTGCAAGCTGGTCAAAGAGACAAGAATCTGTGAAGTGCGGCCATGCACCCAGTCACCTTACTCCAGTCTGAAGGTAAGCTTGAGCCACCATGACTGAATATGATGGAAGCATGCATGATACAGAAAATGCATCACTTCTGGGTCTGAGTGCATGACTAATCTCCATCTCCTTCTTGCTTATTCCTCTGCAGAAAGGAAAGAAGTGCAGCAGAACCAAGAAGTCCAGCCAGCCAGTGAAGTTCACCTACGCCGGCTGCTCCAGCCTGAAGAAGTACAGGCCCAAGTACTGTGGAGCCTGTGTTGATGGCCGCTGCTGCACCCCCCATGACACCAGAACCATCCGTGTCAAGTTCCGCTGCGAGGATGGCGAGACCTTCAACAAGAACATCATGATGATCGAGTCCTGCAAGTGCACCTACAACTGTCCCCATGCCAACGAAGCCTCCTACCCCTTCTACCGCCTCTCCAATGACATCCACAAGTTCAGAGACTGATTGGTGAAGAACGTCCAAACCCCTCAACAAGAGAAAGAGATCATCAGCAGCCAATGGCTGTCCAGATGAATGCAGGGGTGTAAATAGACTACCAATCAACTACCAGCTTCTTGTTGTAACTAGATTCCCAAGGAATTGTGGGCTTACATCATGAGGACTCAATGAAGTGCACTGTTTGCTGTGACTACATCAGCATTCTTCATTAAGAACTGCTTCATATTAATGGAGCATCAAAAGTAGCTTCGTTATGGAGCAAGATGTAATTAATATTTGTACATTTATGTTAGTCGCTGATATCAATTCACTGTGTATATTTTGATCCTTTACATCAGACATGACACAGACTGTAGACTTGTGTGTGTATATGTAGATATGCACATGCGCAACTTCAATTAGCATACCATCCTGTATCTTAAGAACAAAACACCGAAATGTAACCTCTGGACTTGTTTAACAAGTGTGTGGTTTCATTCCTTCCTGACGTGGGCATTATTGTTCATGTTTTGTGGCAGCTATTGAACTCCCTTCATGAAAAAAGACAAAGCGAAACATGTCAAAGGATGAATGAATGTTTTTATTATTGTTATTAATATTATTTATCAAAAAATGTAGCTACTTTATTTGGATATTATGTGTCATACTGGAATAAATTGTAAAATGATTTAATTTTATATGCTACAAAATAAAACTGATTTATTTATGAAATATGACACTGCCTGAGTACAGTCTGTTCAAACCACACTGCAGGACGGTACAAACAAAGTACAATTCTCACATTGTGCATGGGGGGTCCACTATAAAGTCACTATTTCCAGTGAAATTCCTCCTGTTATATCATTCTGTAGACCCAACAGATTCTCAGACAGACAATGAGAAGGGTCAGTCTGTTCTTATATATCACAACCTTGGAGGCTCTCTCTCCTGACTTTATGCTTTGGAATGCCATTCTGCAGCAAGCTAGCTTGCTTTCATTTGATCTGGCTAAGCCATACACTTGACTGATTCTGGGTGGGGGTGGGAAGTGGGGTGGGGGTGGGGGGTGGGGGGGATTAAGTCCACGAGTAGCAATGAGTATGGGAGTATGCCAAGAATCTTAAGTGCTGCTCTGAATGGGCTGGGATTAGACACCATGCAAGAAGGACAATGACTATTATTGTATACAATGGGCTGTATACAAAGAATGCATTCCCGGCGAAGCTTTTTTCACACAGCAGAATAACACTACCAAATTGACCTAATTCATTAGCAGTTGCCTTTAAAAGTGAATTAGTTGCATTGGCCTCTGTTGGCTCTTAAACTGCAGGGGTCTGCTAAAGAGTTGTAAACAGCCCTGCGAAGTAGGGAGGGCTTAAATCTCCCTTCCAGGTTTCAGTTTAACAGGCATTAAGAAATACTATTATGAGGTAGAAACAGGGGAAGGACAGGAAACAGGGGTAACAGAGTTGCTTCTGTGGTCATAGAAACTTCAAATGCAGTTTTCCAGCTACTGAAACAGTGTGTTGCTACTGTCACAAACGCCACTTGACTCCCGCTCTGGTGTTTTCATTATTGATGTTTACATGAGCTCAGATTGGTCCTGTATGCTTTATAACCCCAAGGTACATGAAACCCATGCAATATGAAATGTATAATCAAAGAACACAGCAAGTATCGGTCTGAAAAGGACATGTGTTATTTTTGTTTTTCAGACGCAGGGTCTGATGGCAGATTCTTGCACCTGGTACAAATACCTCCAGTACAGTTTGAACTGGGGTAGAGAGAGCAGAGCTCAGGGGCAACGACAGGGAAGGGTTTCTTTTTTGATCCAGGTAGAGGGAGCGGCTCAGGAATGCAGCAGTGGCTCAGAAAGCAGACATCCTGATGGGCGGCAGATGTTGGAAAATATTTCAGAGCAACATGTTCACTTTAGCTAAGAAGATTTTCCAAATATACACAAACAATCCCAAGTACTCACTTGTATCCACAAAAGGCATTTTATCTCCTCACAAACAACTTTTAAAAAGAGTCTATCTGAAGCTACATGGCACTCCTGCACAACTTTCCTGCATAGCTGCTGGAAACAAGTCTTAATCGAGTGTATTTAATAAGAGGTTGAACAGGACACATTGCCTTTGATTGAGCTGCATACCGCACAGGATGTGCCCACTGAGGTTTTACAGATTGCTCACATGAAAGGCTTCTGAGGTTTACCTAATCACAAAGATGTGTGGCTGCCATTTGCAGCCCAGATTTACAGTCCAAACACTTTCGGGGAGCCCTGTTTTTGCTCTTTCCCTTTCTGTTGCTTCCTAAAGAAGAAAATTTCCACCTCGGTCCCTCAGAGTTTGAAAAGTGCCGTGCAATCAGACTGTCGTTTGTCCTGTTAACACAATGCAGCTAACTTGGTTATGTAATGGCACCTGTATGTTATGTGAGCAGTCCTTTCGGTCATCCGTAGCATTCCTTTATAATGTACAGTCAAGCACAGTGGCGGGGTTCACAATCCCTCAGCCTTAACTGTCTCAGAGAACCCAAAGATCACGCTTGTGAGAATTAAATTGTGGTGTCCCAGCCAACAGAGCACAAACCTGTAAAAACGATCGCTCTCAGACACAAAGGCAAACAAGGCTCTCACACACATGCGCCCCTGCAATTAAATCACTCAGTGACTACCTCATTCCCTGAACCCAGAATGTGTTTATATGACAAAGACATTAGCATTAAAGCTTCATCAAGCACTACGTAATGCTGTGCGTGTGCAACCAGAAGCTAACAGGATCGAGAGTGGCCATTACAACATGCTGGAAGCTGCTGAGTACTGATGTCAGCTATTTTACAGCCCCCCTGTCTATAACCTCAGGTTAATATTCACTGTTATAAGGAACCCAGGAGCAAGAAGCATGGAGGGTTAGAGGCTGGCCACCAAGTACAAATGCACAGGCAGCCACTTAAAAAGCACCATCTGCTGGACAAAATAGGAAAAAGCATTCTGTGTTTGGAACTGACTCACCTGATTACACCTGCACATTTTAAAGACTCATTGCTATCAAATGTGCAGCTAAAACTGGCTACACATCTTCAATATGATATCATGGTGTACTATATTACGTTACATTTCTCACTCAAACAAAGTGATGTAAAAGACATCCATTTGCCAAATCCTAACAGGGTGTGGGACCCTCTCGTTGCAATTAGCAACACACACACACACACACACACACACACACACACACACACACACACACAACAGTAACAGTGATGCAACTCCTCTGACACACCCATCAGATCCCCATCTGCAATTACATAAGAATAACTGATGAGCAGGCTTAGGGGAAAATCAGAGTCAATTCCCTCCCAGGCTGTTGGATTGTTCAGTCTGTCCCCAGAGGGCCGCTGGCTACTGGAGTGATTATTTGCTCAAACAAGCTGAGCATTGATGGGAGAGGCAGCACTGAATCTTTGGGCGTCTTGAGTCTCAGCCCATTGGAGACAATGTTGGACTGAATAATCTCCAAGGGGGCACATACCGTCAACAGCTGAGCTAATGTTGGCATGTGCTGCTCTCGCTATTGTTTAAAATGGGCAGACCAATGAGATCACATAATCAGAAGCTGTAATTTTGCCTTCACTTCCCTTAAAATGTTAAAGGGGTTTAACACTACAGCTCATTTCTTTTAATGACTGATAGTGTAAACATCATGGAGATAAAATGTAGTACCTGGACATCAAGGACTAAGTGCAGAGGTGGTATATATGGAACTTCCCTCCACCTACTGGCTTTGTCTTTCATTATGCTGTACTACATTCTTTGTTCAATCAAGTTTTACCTACATTTATGCTGCGTCTCCAACTTCAGCCCAACATCAAACTCTAATATATATTCCTTTAATTTATATCTACAATCCCTGAATGTCTACAGCCTGTCTTTTATGCTATTCTTTCACCTGTAGATATATTTAGTCTGTATTAAGTTAATTTACAGCAGGCACATCTTAAAACAAAAACAAAAAAAAGTGTGACACATTACGTTCCAAAAGAGAGAGATACTGCCTTCTGTGTTCCATGAAGATATTCTCACATTTGACAATTAAAGTTTTTAGTAAATGCTGGTCACATAAATGCAGAGAAGCTATATTAATTTCTTTCACAGATCATTTAAAACTTCACCACAATGATTGATGTCATAAAACAGTATTTTCTGGGTTAGCATTTAAAAATGTGATTTGAACTCTTAAGCAGCGGTTGGCCCCAGGATCAGGACATTGCTGATGTTCCTATGGAACATTAAGTGACAAGAGTGATGTATTTTCCTACTCTTTTGTCTACCCCATGCTGGGTAATTGCAGCCTGGTTTCCACTATTATAAAGGGATGAGGGCTAGTAAGGCCTTAGTCATTATATCGCCACCCACTTTCCCCTGTAACACAAGTTCTGATTTCTTCTGCATCTTTTGATCTTTGGAGCTGACAATGGTTGTGCCATGGAAATGTAGCTAATGAGCGGCAACTATGACTCTAGGCTTCGTGCAGTAAAAAAGAGCACCCTTGTCACAAACTGTAATTACGTAAAACACACACAGAAACAGATATAAATTTAAGGAAAGCACATACATATGCATTTACCAAATGTGGCCTTACATTTAGTAGTCTGTAGATAAAAACGGACAGACTAAGCAGAATACATGGTAAGGCGCAATCCAGAATGAAAAATGGCATGGCATTATAAATGTTTTTATCTCAGAGTTGTAAAGACATCATGATGGATAACTAATACACGTGTTGAGATTTTCAGCACGTATCAAGCTTTTTGAATGTCATATCCCAGGACAGGTGCGATATATAATCTCTTTCAGCATATTCTAGACTTGCTCTGCAGTTTCTTCCCAATTGCACATGTCAAGAATACCTCCACAGAGGTGCTCAGGTGCTTGATCTCAACTTCCTTGGCTTCTTTCAATGCGAAGGAGCAGCAGTTTCACTCCAAGCCTCCTCTTGATGTCTGAGCTCCACATACTATCCCTGAATGTATGACTATAAATGAGGTTTGAAACGTAGGTAGATATTAGTAAAATTCCTGCATCACTGCCATTGCCAATCATGCACCTGTCTGCCTGTCGATCTGACACTCCATCTCCTCCTCCACCCTCACTGACTGAGAAATACTTGAAAGACTTGACATGGGGCAGCATCTTGGACACCTGGAGGTATTGAGTCTCATTCCATCTGCTACACACATTACCCCAGGACATGACCAGACACACCAACTTAACTTCAACAGCAACTATAGCCAAAAACAAGATCAAACATGGCAGATCAGATGATATGACTTCAAAGTTAATCATCATTGGCTGTCAATCATCTTGGCCTAAGGTTTTTGTTTTGGACAGTCCACGACAGGCATAAATATAGACTAACAAGTCCCCCTCCAGAACAATACAGTCCCTAGGTGGCACCCTCTCCAGGACCCCCACCCACAGACTCCAAGAAGGCCGTATACTTTGAAATGTTGAATGGCAGCTTCTCCTCTGCGACACACAATTGGACAGAAGCGACACTGCTGTTCTGCCTAGGGGCTGACCATAAACCACAACATCTCTGGTTTGAATCCAGCTATGAACCCTGGTTGAATACCATTCCATTTCTCTCTCCCACCCCATTTCCTGTTGTCTCCATCCAAGGCCCTTTTTTTTAAATAAAGGGATGAAAGAAATCCCCCCAAAAGTACTTTTTAAAAAAAGCTGATGCTGTGTGTAGGGGTAATCCCAATCATTGGATATCTAGTTGGTACTGCTTTACCCTCCACAATAGCTCCCACTACCTCCTACCAGAGAGTAAGCATTCCATGTCCCAATAGTCAGTTTTTGTAATCAGAGGTCAGTCTGCCCCTTCCTTCACCTGCCACTCAATGGCAACACACCAGACCCCTACACTGACTAGGTCCCCACAAATACAGGCCTGGCTTGCCTGTGAGGACCCCTCCCAGACCAGACAGAGTTAGATTGATTGGTTACATGCCATTGGGATCATTTGGGACTCCCTTTTTAACCTTGTGAACCAAAACATTGCTAATATTCGGTGGGGTCTGCATACAGTTACAACAAAGCAGCTACGATAATGTAGTAGAGAGAAAATATGATCAAAAAGTATCGTAAGGCAGTGGCAGGTGCTCTAAAAATGACTTCAACGTGATAGCTCAAGGCTGATAATAAAAGAATAACAGACAATGAGCAGGCTCTGTTGGTTCGGACTGTCAGATTGACATGAGACAGACAAAAGGGAACAAGTGAATCACTTCCTGCAAACAACTTCCTGGGGATCAGTCGCCAAGGTGACTGAGGTGACAACATTGCTGGTCTGTTTGTGTTGAAGTGTAAAAGTGACGTTTGTTTATCCTAAGCGCAGGATGAGTTCAATCAGCCAAAGGCTCTGGAGCAGATCTTTCTGCTCCAGAGCCTTTGGCTGATCAGTCCTAAAGGGAGATTTAATAAGTAAGTAATACTCATGTAGTGTACAAACGACACTAAAGTCCTCCCACAAATTTAGGCTTTATCTTACATGTGGCCTGCATGTTATGAGTGTGGATTTAAGAGGGAAACATTTGGGAAAATCAGATTGTGCCTGTGCAACCTGAAAAGGTGATGTTTTTGTTGACCAAAGACAACTTGTCATATTACAAAATATTTGCATTTTATATTAGCACTATGAGCTCGATCATGAACAGACTACAGAAAACCACTATGGCACAGCTTTTCATTTTAGGAAAAACAGATGGCCTCATTTAGTAGTACTTCTCTGTGCTTGGAACTGTGAGATAAGCAAAAGCGGTTGAATGTCAATTCAAAATGTGAAATATGCATGCAAAATTGTAGACTTGGTTGCAGATGAAAAGTGTTTGATTTTGAACACTGAAAATGTTTTCCATGCATTTTGGAGGTTCTGCTTGAGAAATTATTCTTAGTGTGCCTAATAACAACCACTGTCTGCCATGTGAAAACGGGTGACGTCAGTCTCTGGAAACATGATTTTGTGCCTCAGTACCTGCCTTTCCTGGTGCAGTTCTGCCAACATTAGCCTGTTTCTGGATAAGGCCACCAAAGCAGAGCTGTGTCCCGAAGCTGGTGTCATAAAAACCAGCTCTGCACGCAGCACAATTGAGCCCTGCCCACCAAATCAAGACAAATTAAGTGAAAACCAACTACAGAAATTTCAAAGGGCAATTTACTTAAATTGGAGGCATTATTTCCAATGCCTGTGTTCTCCACAGACTAAAAACAGCTCAAATTTACTTTTAACAGCAAACAGAAACAAAGGCAGAGCTTTTGTGTGGTCGCATTGAGTAACTTTATTGAGATAGAAAATTAAGAGACCTGCTAAAATAAAATGGGGTGTAATTCAACACAGGCAAAGCCATGACAAAAGAAGGAACAGATGTGTAGGCACCAGAGTTTACTACTTTGTACTTTCATCTACTTTCTGATTATGTTACATTAGTTTCTACGCAGTGCAAACATTCTGGTCAGAAGGTACCACATATTTAAGTATTGTATGTTTTTGATTCTGTATGGGCAACAGATTCTGAATCCTATCGGACTGTAAGACTTTATCAGCAGTCAATATTAGTAAAATGCTCAGTACTGTGGGTGGCATGAGAAGGCCTAACACAGCACCATCGTGGCCTGGCTGGAGGACACAGCATACTGTTGCTTGTTTAAAGGAATAGTCTGACATTTTTGGAAATAAGCTTAATCGCTTTCTTGCTGAGAGTTAGATGAAAGGATCAATAACACCGTCATATCCTGTCTAGTAATTATGAAGCTACAGCCAGCAGCCAGTTAGCTTAGTTTGGCATAAAGGCTGGAAACAGGGGGACACAGCTAGTCTGGCTCTGCCTGAAGGTAACAAAATCCGCCTAGCAGTACCTTTAAACCTGAAGTGTAAAATCAACAGTTTGTGGTTGGTTGTGCAAGGGTATGTGTGAGACTACTTCTGGTGGATTTTGGCAGAGCCAAGCAAGCTGTTTCCCCCTGTTTCCAGTCTTTATGCTAAGCTAAGTAAACCAGCTGCTGGCGTAGCCTTGTATTTAACAGAGACATGAGAGTGGTATCAGTCTTCTCATCTAATTCTAGGTCGAAAGGTGAACAAGCATATTTCCCAAAATGGCAAACTACTCTGTTAAACCTTTGTGTGGTTAAAACTTGTCAGCCCATTTTAGTACATTTTTCCAAAGATTGTATATACATTTCTAAATAGGCAATGCTTTGCGCTGATGATGTTTATTCAGAAAACTGTATGAAGGCCCAACTGGATATTATATATGAGCACATGGTCCAAAATGTATGGCAAAACCTGAACATGGACATTAAAATTGCATTTTTAGGACAAGGAATAAATGAGTTAGGGGTCTCTGCATCTTCTCTTGCAGAGGGATGCGCAGTCAGATGTGAGATCATTGCGTCTGACTGCAAAAGGGTGGAAAATGTGTCACCACAGGCCGGACATCAAAGAGCGCCTGTCCACAGGGGTTAACATCCAAAAGAGGTTAGCAGGGGTTATAAAAACACTTCTATAAACACAGGCCCCACCAATAAGCCATACTGTCAGTTGTTACTGGCACTCTGTTGTTGTAATAAACTAACATTAGGTAAGAATACGGTGTGCAGAGGCACCACATGCGTAAGAACATTCACACAGGGAGACACCCCAGAGGTGTCAGAAAAACGAGCATGTCAACATTAACTTTTATTAGCTGATGGAAAAATGAGACTAATGGTCTTACTAAAGCTTGAGAGAAAGGAGAAATTTGTTGAACTTCAAAAGGTCATGGAGGAACAGCACAGGGCTGGTTTCCCTTAGTTTTCAATTAAAATAAATAGTTAACAGAGGAACACATTACCTAATGAGTTTTAAAGATATGCACTTTTTAGAATAATGTGCAAGACTTCTCTTTAATTGCTGAGCTTAATAATAATACATTTTATGTATAGAGCGTTTTTCAAGATACTCAAAAACGCTTTACATGACAAGTTTAAAAAAAAAGCTAGATAGCTAAAAACACACTAAAAGGACAACATAGCACAGGACATTAAATCAAACATTTGTTCACAAAGAAGCTTTATACTGATATTCATAAGCTGTACTTGAGCTTTCAATCATATCACATGATCTTTATCAGCAGTTCGAGTTTGTCCAGTTGTCATGGAAATATAGATGCACAAAGTTCCTTTTCTTCTGAATACTTTAAGGATTTCTCATCCATGTTGCCTTAAAAATTGAGATTCAAAGTGTACACTATATGACCTTGACCCTTCAAGGTCCGTTTATTAAGTGTTCTGGAGCTTTCAATCATTTCACATGATCTTTATGAACAGATGGAGTCTGATGAGGATGACTGAAAGCTCCAGAACATGTAATAAATGGACCATAAGATAGGATTTTTAGAGCATCGTGATCAAGATAGTTAACCACAGTTTCCAAGGTAAAGAATGAACTTTGAAAGTGACTTGATAAATGCAGATGAGATTACCTAAAAATGATATTTTTGTTGTGTTTGGTCTGATACTTGTGTCAGAAACCACCACAGATGTGCAGCAATATAACAAAAATACCAAACGATTTCCAAAAAATGTCTTTATTTAAGAAAGCATGTTTCCAGACACACCAGTTAAACCTAAAATATAAACATTAACATTGAAATGATTCTATGTATATACATACAAACATTGTTCTTGTTTCTTAAAACAACCTGTTTATAACAACTGAAAATACCATTGGTCCACTGTATACTGACACAAGATTGATGACCCTAACCCTTCCTGTCAGATATGTCTGCCTCCACATTTCATCCTGAACATCTGGGCATTATCATTCTAATCCACAGCTGTCAGCAGCATTAGCTGACTCATTTTCATCATGACAGTGATGGTTATGAACAGGCCTGTCTCTTTCACAGCCTCCTCCTTAGTCATGCTGACCTCAGCACTCTCTCTGGCAGCTGAACTGTCATCAGCGGACCCAGTGATGTCCTAATTTATACACTGATCCCTGCTGCTGTCACTGTGTTTATTAATACCATCATCAACATTAACTGTCTTCTGGTTTATCTTTAATCACCTCGATGTCATTAGCAGGGTTTTTGGCACCATCACAGCTCTCACCACATGGGGTATTTTCTTCAGCATTTCCTTCCTCCTCCTCCTCTTTCTCTTCATCGCTACTGCCCATGATCTCTCCCTCCTCTGGCTCTTCCTCCCATGCTTCTCTCTTGGCCCTTTTCTCATGTGGGGGTTCAGTTTCGGGGCTGGCCTCTGGGGTTCCTGTCCAGATGTTGGTGCAAGCCCCCTGTAGGGATGGTGAACCATGGGTGACATCCTCCTTCTCTTGGTCCACCCCTTTGTTCTTTGTTGCTAAACTACTGCAGGCTGATGCACGGTCAGCTGAAACAATATGACCCCATTTGTGTATTTTAAAAAAACATGATTAAACACGGCTCTTGCAACAGTAAATTCTTGCATGTCCAAACATATAAACAAGTGATCAGAGTGGTCAGTTGCACAGAAATGGTTAGAGCACAGCTGGGGTCATGCTTAAACAGAAATGGTGAGAAAGAGAAGGATAGTACAGCCAGTTTGGGAATGATGACGCTATGGTTTGGCTCCATGCTGGTTTCCAGGATAAGGCAGCGTGCCAAGCAATTAGTTACGCAATAAAGAAGGGTGGACGTGTGAAAGGAAGGCTATAGAATAAATGACTGTAAAAATGATAATTGTGAATTATAAGCAATTACTCCCCAACATGATCTCCCCACAGTCCATTTACGGAAAATTCACTTTAAACCTCAGACACTTTTGCCAAGGCATTTTTGCCTGTATCCTAAAAAACGGTTATCCAGCTGAGCCTATAATATGAAAGATTAATGTAATTCAGCTTTTCTTCTTTGTGCTGTAACACGAGACACAATTAAAAAGCTATGCCTGCCTCCCATTAACCATTTATTTGGTACGGATCATTACTTATGGAATTTAAAAGGGTCCACCATTTTTTGACCATGTAAATTTGAAGCAAATGAACATACATATCTTAAGAGTTTGAGTTATGGGTTGAGTGCATTCTTAACTGACCATAAATAAAAATATAGGCCTGCATTAGTCCAATGCTGACTAACATTACTGATGAAAACAAACATATTACAGCACCAGGGCATATTACAAACTTAGACCTAGGTGTTGTCTAGTGTTAATCCTTTCATTAGAGACCTGTCACTAAATCTTACCTGCGTAACCCTGGTTTTCTGAGTAACATCAGTGAAATGTCTCACTATGCGATATGCTGCCTCCCTTATTCGCAGACACTTACTCCATTACGCTAGCCAAGGGGGCTGGCAGTCGTGACGTCTCTGCCTTTTTATATGGCCGACACAGTGTCACTTGTCGTTCAAACACCTATTCTCGCTTCAGAAGCCAAGATATCGTTACCTGTATAAGAAGGCTAACTAGCTTAATTGTCCTCAGGCTGGAGCAGACACCTCTGCCGTCGGGTGCTAGTTCGTCAGGGATTCCAGTCCGACTGCTTTCACCACAGGTAGATTTGACCCTACTCTGGCATGTCTCCAAACAGTAGAGTAATGTGGCTTTGCTTACTAGCTAGCTAGGTTTGGCTACACCTAGCAAGCTAACAGTGAGAGAAGCCTGCGGTAACTTCACTACTAATGCTTTGAGGAACGTGTCCCATAGTGAGACATGCTGTGAAAGACAACTCAGAGATATTGTGTTTAGATTTCTTTGGTTAATGGGGCAAACTTTTTGTTTAAATATTAATTCATGACTTATTACTTAAACCCTTTCTCCCTCTGTGGAGCACCGACAAAAGGGTAACTACATTTGGAATGGTGTCATTAAAAGGTAATTTAACAATATGACCCAAATAACAGCAAGGTAAAAATATCATCAAATAGATGCTGGCTCAGGGTCAGTGATGTCACACAAAAAGAGTCAGCCTTGACTGACTGAATGTAGTTTAAACCAGAATACTGACCGGCTGTATGAGTTGGAGCCTGCTAGACCCTCAACATTACTTTATCCTCACTGGATATGCCACTGCCACAGTGTCAGATTGCTCTTTATCACTTCCTGCCCAGCTTCCCAGGCCAAGGCATGTGCAATTATCAGGATGTTTCTATGGCTAACATTATAGCAAAACAGTGTGGCACCAAGGCCTTATCACTGAAAACACACACACACACGCAGACTATGACCTCATTCGTCGTTCAGCCCGTCTGGGTCTGACAGTATAATGATACTGGGTTAGTGTGGTCTTTTGTGACCATACTAACCCTACTCAGATATACACAGTATGACCACACTGTGAGCAAATCGCTGTTTTCATGATATGCCATGCTACTTTGAAAAAGCCTGACAAACAGGTAACAAAAACACAGGCTCATTTCCTATTTTCTCATCTTCTGTCATTTCACAACTCATGAGATCACTGTTCAACAGTAAGCCATGTTTGATCCTCTTTTTGGACACGGTCACTGTTGAGGTTAAATTGGTGTGTGATGCTGTGCAGAACACTCTCATTTCCGTTGGGGTAGCATGTTGCCATAGTGAAAAATAAGGGAAGAAGGAGCCTTGAAGTCTCAGCTGGAGAAATCAGGACATGATACAATGCTGCTGGAATTGGGGTAGTGGAGAGGGGTTGGCGTTTTGGGGCTACGTAGGGTTTGACATAGGTCACATATCCACCCTTTTGTTTAGTTACAGAAGACATAGGTGAAAAGAAAGCATTAAGCTGAATATAGTGATAAATAATGCTAATAAAGCATCAGTAGGTTATTGTTGGTGCAGAAATGAGCTTAAAGGCAGGACTGGCAGGAAATTCATGACACTGAAAGCTAGATAAGGGTGTTTTTGTTTTTACCTGGTCCTTTCAGTGGATAGTCCTTCCAATGATCTCTGAGTACAACATGCAGCACAGGATATTCAATGAGTGTTTTGTAGCTCAGGTTGTCCCTTAGGCTTTTGTGAATGTCCAACTCATGGTACCTATTTCAGATCAAATTGAGACACAAAAAAACACAAAGAGGAGATTACAAGACAACTCAGTTACAGCATGCTGGATAAACTATGTGATATTAGGCTCATTGTAGGTAATTTCAAGTTATTAGGTTCTAGGTAGCAACAAAGACAGCAGAAATGGCCACTGTTGTTGAAACTCTAACTGGCAGCTGTAGCTCTTTATTTCCAGCCGCCTGTGGCACATTGGTGGCTGAGAATCTTTTGAGGATTGATAGAGATTTGAGTCATGGCTTGGCACATTGGAGATCCTGCTTGGTGTTCATCTCAAGAGATGGAAACTGACTTTACCAAGAATCAACAACATCTCTCACAAGCACATGAAATGGCTCTTACCCCTCCTTTAGCTCTTTGTATGAGATGACATCAGTCTAGTCTTGTCTCTAAGTAGTCCTGTCATGCATTAGGGATGGTCATAAATCACCAGACTAAAGAGTTAACTGGATTCTTGGGAGACATGGCTTGCCTCTACACTCAACTGATTGAGAACCATCCAGCTTAGGCTGTCGTCACCAAAATACAAGGCATCATATATGATTGGATATATACAGAATCTGGCACCATCCCCACTAACTGTCAAACCCGTGCCAGACTGAAGATTGTTGAGCCATTGCTTGTTTTGCTAAAAGCCCAAGCAGACTGAAAACCTCCCAGGTAGACACCCACTCCCAAAGCCAATCAAAGCACTCTGCTATAATGTGACATTTACAGGTCTTTACTGGCGGGCCAGCTTCCAAGAAGCCCTCCCTCCTGGAAGACTTTCTCTTAGGTGGGCTAAAGATCATTCTGCATGGTCCCACAAATAAACGGCAAAATGTGTTGGCACTTCCTGCAGGACAGGATAAAGGGAAAGAGGGGGTAGCCTGTGGGTCTCAAAACACACAGGAAATTTCTTGCCACAGTACAACAAATGGTTGCAGGGTATTTCTGGCACATCTTCACATCAGAAGAGTCAAAATAGCCTATGTAAAGATGGACACAATATTTGGTATGTGGATTCTGGGGTAGAAAGAAAAACGCACCACTGATAGGATCAAAGGTTTAGCCATGAAACCAGTTTGTAAAGCTGGTGCAAAGTACTTAAAGAAAATACTGCAGCAAGCAAAAGCAGGATATCTAAAAGGACTGCATCCATTTGCAATGTGCATACCAGACAAATGCTGTTTCAATTTCATTTCTTTGTATTTTTTTTGTCTAACTTGTAATAAATGAATGTTCACGGATGTTTTTTATCTTTGTGAATATACAAGCTAAACTAAAACATAAGTGTTTGTAAACAACAGTGAAAGAGGGGTAGATGGCAAAGCAGAATGCGGCTCCCTGTGGTGTCGATGGGATTGTTAAAGCTCTGGCCATTTCTAGAAACACAGCTGAGTGACTCAGCCAAGAACACGCACACATCTGGTCTCTATATAGTGTTCTAGTGAATGAACAGAACAGAGGGCAAAACTGATGTTCTCTTCAGGGATGTTCCTATTGTTTTCTCTTCCAGTGCTGAGACCTATCAGCAAGGATACAGCTGTGGTAAGGTGTAAGGACAAAAAAAACACTGCAAATATTTTGACATTGAATAGACATTATTGTGAAAATAATTTTGTTTTTAAAAACTCTGAATAGTGCAAAAATAAATTGGACATGTGCATGGCCATCTACTAGTTGGTACCAGCATTGGTTTGTGAAATTGTCTCACTGTAACATATTGTAAGAAAATGTGTCCTTATGTAATGACAGACCCAGGCCTCATTTATAAATGTTGTGAATGCACAAATCAGACCATGAAAGATGCATGCGGCTTATGCCAAAGTTAGAATGTAAAAAAACCAAAGTTGATATGAGAATGTGCAGATCTCAGAAATATGTGAGCCAAACATAGCATGCACATTATGAACAACAGAAACAGTGAATTTAAAATATTCCAATGACATTGCAATTCAATATGAGTGCTTTAAATACAAAGACTACTGATAATCCTGGTCTTAATCATTTGATTGCTGTTTTGATCTAAAATCCACCATAAGAGTATAGCCATCCACCACCATCCATAGCATCAACCTTTTTGATTATATAGTAGGCTTATGCATTTTGCATGTGCATTTTTTTGGATGTCATTCATTCCAATAGGGGGTGAATGAGGGACATTACCTAGACTAGTGTCTCCTTGAGGCCATTGAATCTGCTAGCCATCGGATCACAGACACCTTGGATTTCTCCAAACTTTGTTTGACAAAAAGACAATGGTGGTGGCTTCTGTGTTGTGTGGAGATGCATTTGTGGCAAAGATATTTTGGGGTTGGGTATATGTTCTTTAGCTACCTCTGTACCACTGGACACAACCACTGTGTGGTAGTATGTTAACATCCCCTCTCCCCCCAAAACCTTTCCGACATCAGACATTTTTTGCAACTGTAACAAAACTGACAATCTGACAAGCATGCCCACTTCACTCAACAACACTCAGCCAGGTTTACATTCTTCACACAACTACTTTTTTTACTTTTCATGTGTACAAATGAATGTACCGCCATGCCTATGAGGAGAGACTGTCCGAAAGCATGCGCCATTATCCCCATTATTGACAAATTCTCGTCCTCACTTCAGCATGCTTTTCGCTCTGCTTTCGAGTGTGGACATTCAGAACACATATAAAGACTCTTGCCTTTAGACTCGGTGTGACGACACAATGTTTGAACTTGTTAGTTTCAAGCATATTCCAATCTACAATCTCAAAGTACAGCTGAGGCTGACGAGAACTTCAATAAATAAGGAACACCACAAATTTATACAGGTATAAATACCACAATCCAGCTGTGACACTTAACAATTACACAACACAATCTTCTGCTATTCATTTCTTGCTATTTTAGTAACAATACCAAAAACCAGTCCAGCATTGCAGGAGACCTGAGGAAGCATCTGCTGCACAGAAACAAACTTGAACATAGCTTTAGGGCAAGCTGAGGGAGAGCAGATCGACAGGCTCAGGAGGGCTAAGGAGAGGGCTTGCCACAAATATGTGAGAGAAAGCACTGCTTGGACAGGACAGAAACATCACTGTCTCATGGGTCCACAACACTGGTTAAAAAAACAGAATGCACAAACACAGGTTTCCTTTTTTGGCTGCAAATGTAAAAACAGCGTCTCCACTTCTGACATGTCTACAGGCGTAGATGTTCTGTGGGATTCGGCTGGCTGAGAGGAAAAGAAGAGGTAAGGGAAAGGAGGAAAGGGCATCCTCTGGATCTCAGGAGTGGAATGAATAAAAAATAAACATTAAAAAATAACACAAACAAACATCCAGAAGGGTGTGAATGGTTCTCTTGATGCAAAGTCTGTCTCCTTTCCAGTAAGAGAATGTTGACTGGTTACACAGCTATGTTTAGTTTAGCACAAGTTCTCCTTTATTGGAGTGGGCTGATATTCCAGTAGGCATTCAACAACAAAAACATGCAGTCATATCCTTTGTGTTACACTTGGCAAACGGCCTCTAAGTAGCCATGACTACTGCTGTCCATGATTTCATAACATTAATAATACCTTTCAAAATTATGGGCTTGCTTCTAAGACTGCATTATTCAACAACATGGAGGCCCCTTTGTGGTTGCAATGCTTTGACCTTGCTTGGGACCCCTAAAATGCAATGTGACCTCAGTCTGTGGGGGCCTCTCTTCTTATGAGAGCTATAGTTTGTGGCCGTGGTCCTGTTATGTAACGGCACCTAGTTAATTCCCCCTTGGACAAGAACCCTAATTTTGCCCTACTTCCATTCATCCATCCTCAATATAATGTTGACAATAAACACTTACTAAGAATTGAATTACAGACTAAACAGTCCTTCATTATGTACTCCATACTCAGAGCTATTAAGTTATGACAGGAAAAGGTTACTGAGAGAGAAAGTGGGATAGAGAGAGTAGATTTATGCCACTGAATTACTCATTATAACAGACTTGACAAGACACAGTCCAAATATTCTCTCTGGAAAGTCTGATTTACGATTGTGACTCTATCAGGCTAATAGCTGTCAGGAGTCATTTATGTAATCTTTCTCTGTTACGTGGATGGTAACAACTGTTATGACTCATTTATCAAAACATTTCTCAGGAAATGGCAGGAAATGTCTGCGCCTGCATACCTCTTCACCTTGACGTGACTATTTCATGTGATACCACCCCCCCAACCCCTCACTCACACTGAGTAGCTGAAAAAAACAAACAGGTGGCTACTATAAATTAGGAGAGCTGCAATACTTGGTATAAAATAAAGTGGACATTGAAGTACTCTGAAATGTGGCTAGAAATTGAGGTTCTTGACACAGTTATGTATAATTGTACCTCAACACAGAGGAAATAACATTAAACAAAGCCTGAAGGCATACACAATACAATAAGCTACTGCTGACACAAGTAGATGCCTGGTCCTTTTTGTCAGGCAAAAAGAAGAGGTTAACATTTTTATTTGTTTATTGGGATACCCATTAGTTGTTTCCTTGGCAACAACTACTCTTCCTGGGGTCCATATTCAAATAAAATAGTCAACAATGTTTGTACAATGTTTGATCACAAGATTTGATCATATCATAGTCTTAAAGTAAAGGTAAAATGACAATGAAAATGGTTTGATTAAATGTTTCTTTATGAAGTATTTTTGCATCTGTGCAGTCGATTTACAAAACAACTTTTTTATGTTTTAGAGGTGATATATGCTTCCTCGTGGAAGCATGATAGCAGATGCATACTGCAGGTTTGCCATTCTGGGGGGCGAGACTATGATGATTTCCGTGTGGGATGACATCACATGCATACCCTGTATAGGTGAATAAATGTGACTTTGCAGTACTATAAATGGTTGCAAAGTCCACTCGGTTTTTCTATTTCGATGCTATTTTAAACTTATCAAAACTCCAATCATCTTCTATGTCATTATTATTAGTTTAAAATTAAATAATGTGGTCTTAGAGCTGTGAGGCAACACTCACTGTGCAACTTTTTCATGTAACAATGCAGGCCATGATTGTTAAAAGAAAGGTATCCCTAAGCTTTCCTTCATTACACTATTAGATTACGCTTGTTACTTAGCAATGAGTCATGTGCTAAAATCATAAAACATCTGCACAGTTGTGTCCTGGTACAACACAGGCATGCATATATACCCATCACTGCCACCGATGGAGAGACTTATGTAACATTATGGAGGGGCATAGCTGTGCCTTGTTTGTGTGTGGTGAGTGATTGCAATAAAGTTTGTATACATATATAAGTGAATATTATATGAACAAAAATTAAACATGGACAATGAGTAACTAAGGCAAGATGCAAAAGCTTATTAATCACAAAATTTGATTAAGACCCACCTGTAAATGCATATAACCATGCTGGAGACTTTAATCAAACAAATATCTGACATTATAAATTGTATGTTTGTGTGTGATTAGGGCTCATTACCTTTAGTTGTTATTCTTTTAATAGAAGTTCGTTTTAAAACTCAAAATTTAAATTCAAGAAGGTGAAACTTTCTGACCCAATGAGCCATATTATTACCTGTGATTATGCAGCTTTAAAACTACACTGTAATGACTGTTATTATGAAGGTGACACTGTAAAGGTGTGTGGCATCAGAGATAATGACACATTTATAAGTATTAAAACTTTCATTAAATTCATGCAAGGGTAAAAGGTGACAGCCTGACAGCTCATGCCACGTCGCATCTCTACACTCATCTTTCAGTAATTCCTTTCTATATGCTGCCACAAAATATAATTTATCTGCTTAGAAAGTGTGTGCAGCCCAGCCCACAGGGCAAAGCAAAAGGAGCATGTGTGTGTTACAAGGATGACAGATGGGATGGGCGGTTTCATGACGTTTCGCGCTGGCCAGGGGGTAATGATTATGAGCACCGAATCATCATTCACGCCATGACTAAGTGGAAATGGAGGGCAGCCAAAGAATCTGAAAGTAGGCGAGGCAAATGGGTGCTATCAACACCATCCCTGACCCCCATGAAAAAAAAAGCAAGACAGACAGATAGGGCAGGAAGAAAGAGCACACAGGACAGAAACTATGGAAATAGTGAGTGAGAGAGAAAGTGAAAGAAAGCAGATGGAAGATGTGCATAAAAGTTGCTGGGAATTTTCTTGATCAATGGTATTTCTCAATTTTGGAATCAAAGTAAAATGGGAGGGAAAAAAGGCCTTCCTGCCAAAAGTCTGTGTAGATTTGCAGGAATTTACAAGTCAGTGATGTCATGTCCATAAACAAATTTTGTCGATTTCATACACGCTGAATAAATCAGTCATGACTGGCAAGTCCAATCAAGCGGTCAAAACGGTCACACAGACCGAATGCCTGAGCAATGACAGGATTCTGACACACTTTTGAAGATTAAAAAAGTGCCTTCCATTTTATTTTATACTCAAAACTCAGCCACACTTCTAAAAATGAATATAAACCCCGTATCTTATCATTAAATTATGTATTTATCAGTAGTAAGTGTTTGTTTTACTACTTTTGGTCTATAGTGTAGGGCAACATTTGTAACTCCAATGCCATTTTCTGCATTAGCTCGACTTGTTTTGGCTGTATACATTTTTGTTGGCATTTCAATACATTGCATTAAACTGTGTGAACTACAGCCAGATATATGGGACCAGTATTAGCTTATTGCAGATATATCAGTATGTCAGAAATACCAAAGATACAGTATGCTTAAGGTAGTTTAGAAACAGTGTCACAATCACATTTGTCAAGTCAAGTAAATTTTATTTAAATAGCCCAATATCAAAAATTTGCCTCATGCAATAGATGTCGTGTGTAAACATAGACCAAAATAGCAAAATTACAATATGGAAAATCAGGATGACAAAATCTGCCAGAGAGAACTAACAAGTTAATTTTTCAAATGTTCAGTGGTCACAATTCTTTAATAACCAAATAGAATGGATATTTATCAAAAATGTTTGGTTATTTTATGTGTTTATGTTGATAAACAAATATTGGCTGATATATCTTTATCAGATGTTTTAATTAAATACTGGCCTCAAAAATCCAGTATCAGTCGAGCTTTAGTGTTAACAACCATGACAGGTGATGAATAACTGGTTTTGGCACATGCTTGTAAGCTTGGGGAAACCTTTCTTAAACTGTATGACTGAGGTGTAAACCACGAGGTCTGAAAACATCCGACCTGTTCAGTCCTACCAGATCCAGATCTCATTTTTGACCCTGCACCCACAATTTCATAAAGAGGGAAAGCTAAAATATATTCCCCTATGGGAATCGAGGATGTATCAGATTATATTGATAATGGGAAATGAGATAGGTAGTAAGTATAAAAGTAAATCTCACCTCACAGAGTTAGCCTTTCTCCCCTCTGCTTTCATGAAGACTTTCACATGATCAAACGGAGTGTGCACATACATCTTCAACCTGAAACAGAAATTCACATCAGCACAGGAGGTTAGAGGCTCAACTCCAACCTGACCCTTAAATAAAGACAATAAAAAAAACACATGAGAACCTGGACTGTGCAGAATTCCTAAGGTGGTTACCATAAAGGTCAAAACACAAAGAGCTCATTGAGTGTAGTAAAGGCGAGACCCAAATGTACACTTTGTCTGGTATGCTGACTGATATACAGTATGTATAGACTCAGACTGAGGTTTCTTGTGTAAGGGACAATGCTCCATACTACTGACGGCCACGGCACCTGAGCCCGCTGTAAACAGCCAGCCAATGGGCCATGGAGAGTTAAATCCCACTCACTTGAATCTAGACTAAGCAGAGGTTGTGTCTAAAGGGTTGGCTTGGCACTTAACCAAGTTAGGTGTCTATTTTAAAGTGGCACCAGTATACAATATGTTCTAGCTGGAGGTTTCACAGTAGACTGCTTACTGCTGACTGTTATCAATACAAAGGTTGGGTCAGAGGAGTCAGATCGCTGTTCTGTTAGAGGTTCAGATTAGAAATACTGAGTGTTCTGCAATCAAAGAGCCTGCCTTGTTCAAAAGCTGTAGTTCATGTTGGGAGAAACATGAACCTGGGAAATTAAAAAGAAAGTGAAGCAAGAGCAAAATTACAAAGATAAATGCAGAAAAGTAAGATTGTGGGAATTACAGAACATGGAGACCCCAGCCAAATCCTGTGTGACTGAAATTGGATTGAGTTGGTTGATATTAAAGATCAGGATAGAAAATGACCTTTGAATAACAGCTTTTGTAAATTCACTAACTGAATATTCTCCTTAGTTGCGTTGAGATAAATTGAACCTAATAAAAGCAGCCACTCCACTTATTCATCTACTCTATGGGAAACTTTCACATTCAAGTTGAGCACAATTGTGACAAAGTGTGGTGACACAGATAAGCAGAGTGTTAAATTAATTCATACACTTTCACATTCTACAGTTCATTTTAATCAGGAATAGAAAATATATTTGAAATTTGTTGTAGAGAGGAGAAAAGAGCATTTCAAAATAAAATACTTAGCGAACATGAATCTTTTAAGAGCTATATTTGCATCTTCTTGACCCATTCCTTCTCATACAGGCTCTTGTACATGCAGACTGATTTGTACTTAGTCTGTAACTGAGGCATAATCCCTAAACACACTGCTGCCAAACTCAATTACAGGGGCTCTGGTCTGGTGTGCCGGCGACAGTGGACCTGATACAGGTCCTCAAAACCAAAGCTGCAGTCATGGCTACAAATGGCCTATATTTTTAGATAATGAGGACCGTAAGTAAATCTGAAATACAACAGGTCATTATATTTCTGTGTTTTAACAACTGATTCATATATGCAGCAATGATGCTCAGGCTGCATCTTGACAACACAGTTTTAGACAATACAAAAAGCTCATTTGCTATGTAATATTCCCAGGACAATATGATGCAATAGCAAACGAATGTAACCGCGTCACACTGGTGTTGGTATTAGGGGGAGTGTTTGATATTATACTATGCTGCAGTGCAGATATCACAATATGTGCATTTCAACAGCAATTGTTGTGAACAATTCAATTAGCTTTGTCTTTCCCAGTCTCACTCCCAGTCGTTACGATCTTGAGAATCCAGTAATTAAACACAGCTTCACAGTTGTTGCCAATAGCAAAACAGCTCATTTGAAGTTTTCAAGAGAAAACAATGGGCTGAGCAGCAGTCATTATCCTTAAACTTCGAAGTCTTCCAAACCATATACCAAACTGGCGTTGATTTCTGGGTCTATTATCACATTGTCAAGTTTTCTATTTCTATTCACGAGTCCAGTGACAGAACCAAAACAGAGTTGAATTTCTACCACTGAATGCAACACATTAATCTAAGGGATCTGGCTTTGCTGCAGGATTCAGCAGGAACTGTAATCGATGGCAATAACTAAACAGACATGGTGCCAAAGCTACATCTACTTTAAATAATGCCCCTTGGACTTATTGGACTTATTTCCAATAATATAGACACAGCTTTCACTCCAGCTGTACAAGGTCCAAATGGCCTAAAGCAAAGGCCCCAGCACACCTCTACTTAGCACTATTCCCAAATTCATCTATGTGAATTGGCTGCTTACTATGCCATAAAACATGGACACAGCTGGACATGGAAGCACTTTCCAAACCGGGTGGGTAAATACTAACAACCACCACTGATGCACACCGCAGCTCACTGCTGTTGGTAAGGTCTGTACCTGATCACAACACCAGTAATCCTACAGCTTTAACCGTGTGTGTTACATGCATTAGTCAAGAACATGATGGTGCGTCAGTCTTGACACAATTTCATAAACATCTTGACAATATCAATGAAATTTCCACAAACCTAAAAAGCACGTAGGTGTATTAATGTCTCCATTTATAGTTAAGAAGTGATCTAGAGTTACAGTCTCACGTTAGCTTACATACATCTCAATCAGTGCCACACAGAGAGGTTTACAGATTTTACACTTTGGGAAAAAAAGAGCACTGGTATTGGATTGGTACTATGCTAATACCCTGAATTTGAGTTGGGGTATCCGTATCGGGGTGGAAACGCTGGATCGGTGCGTCCGTATAAACAATCAGAACAAAAATATGTTAATGGGACAAAGCTCACTTTTGACGCGTCACAGGGTCCGACTCTGTAGGGTGGATGTAAGAAGTCAAGATCTGCTCCACAGTTTGCTTGTCGGACACCCTAAAACAAGAAAGAAATTGTGAAGGAAAAACCAAATGTGAGAGAAGATATGTGAATGTTAAAATCCAAATCAAGTCAAATCATGTCCATAATGGATAACGTCTCTGTGTAGCTTTTACAATCCTGGACAAACTCTTGCCAAGTTGCAGACTGTGCACCCACATGGTCTATCTACCAAAATGTTCCCTACAACAACAAGCACTCCTTCTACTGTATTGAAACCATACTGATAATTTCAGTCAATAAAACACTGTTGCTTCAGCAGAAAGTTTGATGGGTGTATTATTCAAGAAACTGAATATTGTTGTGTAACTCACCTCCTCTGACTGAACTCTGTGCTGCTCTGAGGAAAGACGAGCTTCAGGTGCCACAGGAAAAGTTTTTCTCTAAATGAGACACAGAGAAACTCATTTTGGGTTTCAGCTTATCAAAAACAGTAGTGCTTGATGCCTGTTTTTCAACACAGACAGATGAGGTCACCAGTGCTCTCACAGTATTCCCTTCACAGTCAAACACAAATGCCCTTGTTTAAATTCAGAGCATAAAATGGATTCAGCCTTAATCTGTCCAAGACAATACGCCTGGCTGCTTCCAAAATCTTGTCCATCTGTGTGACTGTGTGTGTGCGTGTGTGTAAATGAATAAACCAGAGTCACCATGGAGACCATGACATATACACTCAATACTAGGACACCAGCTGGTGGATATCAAATAATGATCACTTCTTCTGGGGTAATGCTTTGGGCAGCAACTATTAAACGTGGTTGGATTTTTTTGGGGGGGTTGCTGGGCGTGCTCTACAACCAAACATTCATCCCCTAAACAGCTGCTGTTTCATACCTAGTAATGTCATCGTGATGCTGAAATAGCCAACAAAATGTAATATATTAAACAGTTTGGGAGATATGAATAACAAGATGAAAGTCCGTCTTTATTCTTTTACAGTAATGGATTAATTAATAGTAACTTGCGGTCTCACTGGTCATTTTAATTTTGCCAGCCTAAACACCAGTTTGACACATAAATTTCATTCACATTACAGAGAAAGATTCCTGTTATTTAGATAAAACCAAGAAAAACATAGAAAGTATATTTTGTGCTGCCCCTGGGGAATAGGATATAGTCTATTGGCACAGGCATCAATAGGTCCTGCTCTCCACATACTGAGCTGAACATAACTACAAGGCCTTGCGTTGACCAAGACCACAGAATTAGCCATATTTAGGGTGGAGCTGATTCATCAAGCCATTCTCCATCAGAGCAGAAGGACGGAGGCCTTGATGGATCTGAGGGATGAAGATGAAACATACGACGCAAAGTGTAATTGCAAGGCACATGCAGGAGACCTTGTTATTAGGGCTTAGTACTCACCAAGAGAGATTCAGAGCACAACTTGGAGGTTTCTTTTGATAACTGCAATATAGAGATCTTTTTTGACTTTTCCAAAAACAAAGCTCTGCAGTTACCATGAAGTGATTCTCAGCCCACTCTGAGAATACAGTAGAACAATTTCCTGCTGAAACAAGACTAAAACTCTATATCCACCGTGCAAACATGTTACTATGCTGTCATTTAGTAATGTTTAATATGTTGCATGTTAGCATTCTATGTTAGCGATATAGCTTAACTATATGGTAAACTATCTGGTTCCAGCTTCTCAACTGTGACGATATGTTGTTTTTCTCTGTTTTATATAAGTGAAAATGAAATATCTTACTATTTTTTGACAGTTCACAGACTAAACAACAGCTACATCGAGGCTCCGTCACGTAAAAGACAATTATTTAACAATTCAGAATTTCATTCTCTTGTATTGACAAAGACTGGTTCAACATTTGAACACATATTGGACTTTTTTTTGGGTCATTTTTGTGCCATCGTTGTTAACAGGTATGAACGTGAAGTGGACTAACACAGCAAAAAAATGGTCAAATAAATAAAACAATGCAAAGATATAAAGTACTTATTCTGAGAAGCTCCATAGTCACTAGCAATGAGCTGCTCAACTCTACCCGATATGTCTTTTGACAGCAGGCATGGTTCTGGTTCTGGTGCATGTGAGGTTGTTTTGTGGATCCACATGGTAGCATTATACAACAGGGGGCATGTTGTTTTTCCTTGAAAACAGAAACAGGATGGGTAGGAGGCGTTCAAAAGCAAAGAAGTATGTGCAGGACTGGCAGAACACCCAATGAAAGGTGGTTATGAGTTTCCACTTGGCTGTAAGAAGAGGGTGAAGGGGTAAAGCTGTGGGTAGTGAAGGCAGCAGCAGGCATGTTGGGAGTGAAGACAAGGCCTGGGAGGGGATTCCCTACGCAACTGTAGGAGGTACCTAACACCTCTAACCCCTTAGTCAGAGGAATTTATATTTGCTCAGTTTTGGCTGAGTTTCGTCTTTGGTGTATCAATGTGTATACGTGTACAGGTGTGTGTGTGTTTGTGCGTGTAAGCAAATGAGGGTGGAACGCCAGGTGTGATGCCATTATTCTGTCATTACAGCAAATGGAAACTATGTCTTTCAATGGAAAAGGGGCTTGCCCAAAGATGCATGCAATCATTTCAGGCAAGGCCACAATGCATACCTGGGATAAGTGCCATTATTCATTCTCGGTGAAAAAAGAGGAGAGAGCAGCATAAAAAAGTCAAAACAGAAGCACCAACAGTAAAGGCGACTGCTTTGAATACCAGAACCTGCTGAAAAATGTCAGGACACACTGCTTCCTTCATCAGTTATTGCTGAAGGGCCTTGAGCAAGGCGTTTAAACCCTAAAGGAGAACAGTGGCAAACAGTGAAAAGCTAGTTGTGCAAGGCAGTTCCCACGTGTAACTGTGTTTACAAGAAGTACAATTTCTCCTGAAAACATGCCTGTTTAAAAAGATTAAGCGCTTAAACCACACAAAGATTATGCTGAAAGGTTTATAACCTCAACAGAATTCCATGCAATAAGCTATCTGCCACCTTACATGGCCTGCATTAAAAGGCATTTCCTCCTCCAAGAGGGATTATTCATCAAACAGCTTGTTGGACCACAAGAACTAAGCCAAACCAAATAAAATAGGATTGATACGTGGCCAGAATACAGTGGAAACTATGTAAACATGTCTCATTAATAATACTGTACAAGTGATTAACTGCTTGTTTCTATGGACAAAACCTTATTCCTTCGAATCTCTCATTTCATGACTGGGTATCAATATGTAACTGTGTGTGTGTTTTGTGTTTGCATACATATGAGGAAGAATACTCTCCACATTTTCTAAGGATAGCCAGGACAATTTATGATCAGCTCTGGAAGTAATACTGTGAGCCCAGATTCAGAATCTGTTCATTTTGTCTCACTCTGAAACCTCAGGGTCCTGGGTAAAAAATCTTGCGGTTTCAAATTGTTTTCAGCATCCTGAGTTGCGTAGAGAGGATGGAAGTGGTCATCTCTTGCTGCTTCCCAAGTGGTTGTTGTTTCCTCTTTCTTAAATTGGCAGCACAACAACAGTATTTTGTTTCCCTCACTAGGCTGCACAATATTTACACAATAAAAATAGCTAAAATCACTAAAACCCTTAAAGTAGGCCTACAGAAAGCCCCACTTTTAAGTGTACAAGTGTACAAATGGTGACATTTTAGTTTTAAATGCATAATAAACATCTTACACAAAGAACTGCAAATCATTAACATTTCAGGATGCATCTTCGCCTCTCTCTCTAAACTTAAACTGAGTCTGAGCAACTGTCTGCATTCATGAGGGAGACTGAGAAATAAAGCAGACTCAGAGGAGGATGTATGAATTCATTAAAAAGAACACACTCTGTTGATTAAGTAAGCGATTGGAGTTGCTTGTGCCATCAACACTAGAGAGCAGAAAGCCTGACAGGTGGTCTAGCAGTCATAGCAGATCCATTTGGCTGGATTAAGGATTGGACAGATCCAACAAAAATGGTGCAACATATGAAACCATGTGTCCTGTGTGCGTGCCCGTCAGAGGTAGATGCCAGCATTTGGGGCCTCTCTACTGAGATACAACAAATAAATCCAGTATTCCAAAGCCTTGGCTGGATCTACAACCTCAGAGGGTGGAGTGGCAGAGAGGCTGATGGACGAAAGGGAGAGGAGACAAAGATTACAGGCAGCTGTATCTTAAGACTCCTTCTTTAAGTTCTGGCTTGAGCCACAGTTGCTGGACAAATGCCACAATGTTAAGTCATGGGTCTGCTTGTGGAAGACCCGTGGAAGTGTCTCCTCCTCCATTCTAGAAAGGCAAAAAAGATGTTAACGTGTGTAGGGTCTAAGTATGCATGTGTACGTAAAAAGAACTAGTCTACAGCCACACTAGCAGCTCCATGAGGCTGTGATGCTCATTACTTAGGAGAAAAAAAGATTGGTGAAAGGATGAAAAATGGAGAGACATTTTTGCTATTCTTTGATTCTTACCACTAATAGAGCCAAAAATATAAAGTTGGGTCTGATGTGAATAGGCATTAGCTTTAGGTATCCTGTCATGAATTGACGTGTTGGACCAGTTGAAAGTTTGACCTGTTGGTCATGCTAGATGTGAAGTCAAATGATAACCCAGGTCATTAGGATTAATCCTCTGGGGACTATGTTGTACCAAATGTCAAGGTAATCCATCCAATAGTTGTCAATATATTTTGCCAATGTAGCTACCTCTAGAGCCAAGTATTAGTGTGGCTTAAAAAACGAGAAGTTTCATGGCCAAAAGTCATTAACACTTCTTCTGTCCAAGAACAAAACTATGTAATTAATTTTGAACAACACATGGGAACCTAATTATTAAAATTCAGTCAACCAAACATGACACATGGCAAGTTTATATTCGCTGTAGTTCATGCAGCACACTCACGTTTCTGCTTAATTTACAGTTTGGAATTTCACTCAGAGCCAGAGAGCAGCCTGTAGCCCACAGTTATGTGGCCAATTGTGATGACAGCGTTTGCAACACTGATGAAACTGCTGCTTGCCATTCTGATGTGAGGTTTGCCTCGGATGGCAGCCGGCACAGACTCTGCGCTGCATCAGCAGTGGTTAATCAAGCCAATGGCAGCCAGAAGGTTGTCTGCTGGAGTCTCAAAAACATTTGACTAAAGCTGCTGCTGATTGTTTCATTTGAACTTAATTTCTGGAAAAAGTAGGAGTCGTGGTGCACGTGAACGCGCTAAGTGATGAATAGTCGTCCTGTGCCATGAAATCTGGGGTGAAATATGGCTCTGTCTACTTTAATCCGTTTGTGCATTCATTTATCACATGCAATATTTCATACACCACTCGGGTTTCTACAGACCTGTGATGAATGTCACTTCACATTTGCATTGTGCTTGGGAACAAGACCTAACCGTTATGAGTTGGTCATAGCAAGGTCACCATGTTCAGCTTTTAGTAGTTTTGCAGTTCTGTAACACTGCCAAAAAACAGGTAAACATTCCTGTTCTTACTTTCACCAATCATGCAATTTAATCATGGTAAATGTGCTTCAATAGAACAGCGACCATCTCCTTTGCCATGCTATGAAATCTGGTGATATCTGTTGAACTAATGTTGCAAACCAAACACATCCTGCTGTTGCTTCAGAATAAAAACTTTCCACCAGCGAATCAGTGGAAGGCTTTCATTATGAAGCACTTACAAGAATGACAAACTTAAGGCTGAACATGCTTCTCCAGGATGTATGTAGGAGAATGTGCACAATGGTGATGTGGCTGTTTACTTTGCACTTTTTGATACAGTTAACATGTTTTTTCTTTTTCATGCCACTTTCCGACAGGAGTTGGATAAACCAATCAGCTTGCTTGACGCTTAGGTTCACACGACACATTGCCGAGATTTAGGAGGTGTGACCTGTGGTTACCTATACCACCCTTCTCTGCATAGACCTGCAGAGACGTTTACGTGAATCGCCAGAGAACCGTTAATACCAACACTTTAGTCATGAAGTTCAGTCTACATCTAGATATTAACATTTTTTGTGCTTTTATACTGTCAGATCATTAGCCATTTAGTGGCGTGCCACCAGCAAAAAAAGAATGAGAACATACGTGTTTCCTTTCAAACAATAACATGGCTGCGTACAGCAAGCAAGAAATGCTTTTATGGATTGAGCAGATGCAGCAAGAACACATGGGTGACAACAAGGAGTCAGAGCTCTTGATTCATTTGTGGTTCTACGAGAAGCTGAAGTTACAGCGGAATGGAGGAGATCGTTTGTTTGACAGACAGAGAGGGACAGTTCAGCATGCTAGTGCAAAAATGCATGCAATGGATCATGCGGTGCATTTTGAATATTTGCTGCATGGAGGCTTTACAAGCTAAAATGGCAGACATAGTGTCTCCAAAAGACATATGTACTCAGTTTACTAGGTCCAGGAATCTCTTTGTAGGTGATTATGACTCTACTCCATTTACATATTATTATTTTTCTCTTATATTATCAACAAATAGCACTTCATTTTTGAGTTCACTGTTCTTCAACACCTGTAAATATCAGGAAAGAAAACTAGGTCTCCTCCAACCCAGAGAACTGGGTTAATTGAGGCTGATTCCCAATATATGGCAAACTGACATACATGGCACAAATTCACAGCTGCTCACATTACTAATTATTTCAAGTTATTATAGAAAAATGTTCAGTTATTATCCACAGTAACTGCCTCTGCAATGTGTTGTCCAGTCCACTCAAGCTGTCTATGAGGAAAATGCTCTGCCATGCCAGGCTGAGGCTGTCGAAAACATAATTCCACCCTAACACAACTACTCCCAATGTTCTGCCAAATGCCAGCTATTATATACTTACCCTCAGAGGGCTGAACTGAGAGGCAGCCTGTAATTTTTCGTCAATCTCTTTACTGTTTGTGCTTTGTTTTTTAAATTAGTCACCGGCAAAAGGTGGAAACAAAGTAGTTGCACGGCCATTATTTCTCGTACAAACATTTAATCAAAGAGACACATGCTCACAAACTCCCACTGGCACACATACGTTCACACTTACACGCACACACACACCATTGCCAGGCATGAAAGCCCTCTAGTCAGCTGTCTGCCAGTAATGATCCTTCTCTGGCAGCGTGAGTGCGTAGCATGAATATGTCGCTAACCAGCTGCAGTCACACTGCTCACACATCTGCTTTTTATATTATGTACTTGGTACATTCTGAAGCACATTCTCTCTCGATCCCTCGGAATTTATTGTATACCTTTCATCCCATCCCTTGTGTCCATTTGCTGGTCTGTGAATGGGACACTGTTGCAGTTAGTTTAAAAATCTTTGCAGTGAGACATAGTGAAACTAACCAGACTAAACAAAAGATATAAGGCTGTGCAGCTGGCCAAAGATTCCTCTATGGATAGTGCAGCAGCAAAAACATAAAGATTCTTTGTGTGTCTTTTGCTGGAGATGTTGTGGGAATTTAGACATTTCCCAGGTGTTTGAACCTTTATAAAATAACAAAAGTTTAACAGACATTCTGGTCTCATCCTACGAAAACCTCCTGTCACCATATGAAGTGTTGAGTTGGGAATGGGGAGTATGGGGTTGGAGGGTGTTCTACTACAACCTGACATAATGTTGCCTCATCCTGAGATGTGACGTGCACGTTTAACTCACTGCCTGCAAAACACCAGAGACAGACATGACAGAGTGGTAGACTTTAAGGATGGAAAAGAGGGTGGTGAAAGGGAAAGTAACGACATAAAACCAGCTGGACGGACTGACAAAGGATTCTTTTAGTGGCAATCCTGATTGGCACCCAATGTTGTCCCTGGACATGTCAGACTCGTAAAACTTTAATATGCAGTTCAATAACCATTTTCCCCTCTTCCCCTCCTCTATTCTTCCACAGAGGGATTAGAGTGGCAGGGCTCAGCCTCAAAAGAAATGAGAAAATGAGTGGCAGGAGGTTGTCCAAGGAGGGAGAAAAGATGCCAGACAAGACCACCAGTAGAACCGAGCAAATTGGAAATGTGCCCATGTGAAAGAATTACTTACTACTTCAGGGTCTAAAGGGAGTAATAAACCTCAGTCTCTAAATTACTGCAAGTCTGCAAAGTTAACTACACTGAAATAATTTCTCCCAAAATCATTAGACTACCAATGGGGAAAGGTTTTGTAGGTCATTATGTGTACTAACTGCCTTTTTACCTTTTTCTACTGTTTCTTCATTGGCCACAAGAAGTCATTTTCTGTTATATTTTATTATTTTCTCAGTAAAGCCAAAGTCTCACAAGGCATTGCTTATTTGAAGATTTTTTACATTTTGTGACCATAATTACTGGCTTCAGTCGACAACACCAGGGCTTATCCAGCTACAACACAGGGTAACATATTAGAAGACCATTTATGAACATATCAAACGTTTTAATAATCATGAAACTAGCTCCCGACAAATTTCAGATAAGGGTCAACAGCTCAGGAACAGCTGGTGACGAGTCCCTGCCAACTTTTTCTGAAAATTCATCCTGCAACTAGTCTAGCCGTACATTTGGTACAAAGAGTGCTATTATTTCAATCTGTTTGACTATTGGTCCTATAATATCTAAGCTTGAAGAGGACAGACCTACTGACGTAATGATGTTCAAATACATTTTTTATGTGCTCCAACTTTAACAAAACAACATACCTTCAAAAGGTCTATTGATGAATGACTAGAGTGCATAATATATTATTACAGAATGTGAAACACACTTAGCCTATGGTTTAACTAATACTTATTCACCTAGTCCTGTAGTAGTGTACAGATGGTTCCTTTAACTGGGGTCATATCATAATGGCGGAGATGCACTGCAGTTGCCAAATGATGGTTTGTCTGCAGCACGGAATACGGTGCCTTTGATCCTCAGCAAGGAGAGAATATGTCTGTGTCTTTTTGCTGGTTGGAAGCTGCAAATATACTGAAAGTGAACACATCTAGGGCCAATAGAATGGCTACAACTTACCAGCTTGAAAGGTTCTCCTCCTGTACAGGATTGAACTGTTGGGAAATACAGCAAAACTGCAAACCCTGTCATGCAACGACTCAGTGACATCATCATGGCTGAATCTCCCTGGTGAACCTCAACTCATCTCATCTCAGACTATCATAGCTTGGTGTGCTAATGTCAATAACACCTCAACCGCCTCAGGTAAAATATTGATCACACGTTTAACAGACATGGGTAGATGTCCACTGCCTTTCATCGCCACGCACCAGACTGCCATGAGATAACCTGAAGAGAGCCAGCACTAGATGAATCTGCTGTTAGGGCTTAACAAGAGTGCCATCCTGTGGTAAAGTAAAACATCACTAATCAGGAGCTCATTTTGCTCCAGACTAAGCAGGACTTAACTTCACCAGAAAACCATGAAGTGCTGTCTTTGACTATGACTGAGCGTAACAAAAACAGTCTCAAAATGTTTGGGTAAGACTTTAAGTGCTGCTCTGATGGAAATCCCAACACCTGTGGTGTTGTATTACAATTCCTTGTGTTTGTGCTACAGTGTGTTTGTGTCCTGTCTTGTCTATGATTCTGTAGCATGTTTGTAGCATATTTAAGAAATTAATAATTATTTACACAATTCAATATGGTCACGATTTTCTCAAGATGGTACAGAGTAAAAAGAATGTTTCTGTAGTCTTTTTTAAATGAATGTGTGCCACTCACTGCTTCATGGCCTAAAGGAAGTGATGTTACTGAGTTACAAAAATGACCTCTGCAGTCTTGGCTAAATTGAAATCATTGAAATCAGATAAATAATATTCTGTTAAAAGTAAAAATACACTGTATTTGAGTTATTTCATTCTTACTTTGCAAGGAAGAAGGTGGAGTTTTCTCTGCTCTTAGTGAAGGTGATGGGGAGGAACCTCAATGTGATATTCATCTTTCTGGCGTTGGCTGCCAGCCTCTTTGTCTGGAAAACAGAAAAGTTAAGATGGTATAGAACAGTATTAGAGCTGAAATGAGTTGATTCATTAACTAATTGACATAAAATAAATCTGCAACAATTTTGATACCTGATTAATAATTTATGTCATTTTGAAGCAAAAATGCCACAAATTCAGCTTATCAAATGTGAATATTTGTTTGTTTCCGAAACTGAATACCTTTGGGTTTTGAACTGACAAAAAAAATAACAGTTTGAATACAACCACTTGGGCTTTAAAAAATAGTTAACAGTAATTTTCACCATTTCCAGACATTTTATATACCAACTAGTTAACTGATTAGAAAAAATTATAATCAGATTAATTGATTGAAAATAATCATCAATTGCAGCCCTATCAAGTATGTGCAAAATTACCATAGTATATTTTGTAAATAGTGGCATCACAGAAAAATACTGGTAGAGGTACAGCTACAGGTACAGATTCATAAAACTAAACAGAACAACCCAGCAGCCAGCAGACCTTTAATACAGATCTCACAGCAGTATTCTTCAGACAAAACAACAGTTTAGTGAAACAGGATGTAACAGAAAGCTTCTATTCTTAGCCTTGAACAGATTTGTTGGGACCACAGGCTGGCTGGCATTTCAGTTCAATGGAAAAATCAGTGGGGGGGACATCTTCTCTAAGAACAAATAGGTCTAAATACCAAACATCTGTTCTGCATCAATAAATCCGGCTGTGCAAGTTTCATTAACAATTAAACCAAAGATGAGCTGTCTCCTCACTGGCCCCATCTAAATTTGAAAGGATAAGCCTTTCCTTTCTGGCACTCATGTAGCTCCTTCAGGACTTAAAGACAGTAAAATAGATTTATTAAAAGGTGGGGCTATACAAGGCTAATAACAGATTACTGCACTTGCAATGTTCTGGTGGAAACCCAAATCCCATGAGCCAAGCCTCTATCTCTCGCTGAGAATAAGTCTCATTATTTGGATTGATTTGTGACCGCTAAAGCAGTCACTGCCTCTAGAAATCCCATAAAAGAACACGCATTACTCCAATCTATCAAATATCACTTGTGTTGTCATGTAGCAACAGTACAGGTGAACGCTGGCAGGGACACTGAATCTTACATAAATGAATGCTTGTGGTTTGGAGCAACAGAAGTAAGCATTGCATAACGACAACCACAAATTATACAAGTGAAGCAATAAAGCACAAAGAGAAAAACATTTAGATGATGCCAGTTTCTACTATGGTAAAAGTTTCAATATTACTGTTTTCACCTTTGGATTCTTAAGGTATATACATCAGATATGGATATATTATTTTTTTATTTTCTTTCTTTATTTATTTTTTTTTTACTTATGATTTTTGTTTATCACACTGCTAAAAGTGAAACTTTGGACTTAAGTGAAAGATAAAATGTAAAAATCCTCACAATCTTCAAAATAAATGCCATTTATCAAATGTATTATGACTTAAAATGCTCTTTAATGTAACAGAGCTCCAGGTCTCTTAAGTATCTCAAGAGTGAATCTTAGATTACTGCAGTACAGAGACTGAGGTTGGCATACACCTAATACTGGTCATGTTAGCTGACAGAGTATGTATAAATCAGAATAAGGTGGTTTTAGCCTATTATAAGCATTCATTTGATTTCAACATCTTTTTTTGCATTATCAGGCTTACAAATAACAAGAATAAAGCTGGCTCTGATTTTGCTTTCAATCACTTTTCATGTATCGTCATTGTGTGCACTTGTTAATGTGGTACTAAAGTCTTCCTGTTGTATGATTTCTCTGATGTACCTCATCTACCAGCAGCAGAATGTCTTTCCTGCTTCAGTTTTGATCTTTTTCTTGTTTGCTTTTCAGCCAATGTATGTAGGAGTGAGTTGCTTGATAAATGTGTCTTATTCTTCACTTTGAGTGAAAACATTTTGTACTCCTAAGGCGGCCCTTTACAGCATTATTGTGTAATGTAGACTAGAAGTTTGATCAGTACGGGCTCAGGTCTTAAGATGGTGTGGTCAGTGTTGGGTCAACCTGTTCTTACTCTGGGTGTTTTTCAGTTTGTACAAATCTCTGAGCTTTTAAATCTTACCCATATTAACTTTCAATTTAGCCGTGATTTGGTGGTAAGATATTTTTCAGCACTCAGGAGAATAATGTTGGCCGAACTGGCTGAACAGTTATGAACTGTTGCCTTTTTTCAAAGCGAACACATGAGCAGTAGTGACAACAATGAAGAGAGGACCATCTGTCTTTGGTTCTTAGATACCAAAACAATTTGCACTGAATTTCAGAAACATACATGTGTTATTATTTGAACAAAGTTAAACAACTACTTAAGAATACCTTACCTAATGATGTGGGAATGCTATGTTCAGATAAACAGTATATTTCTATTTCATACAAAACATCTTCAAGGATATAAAAAATTGGATTCATACCAGTTTTAAGTTTATTCTTGAATATGATTTACGAACTGAAAAAACTCTTGTTTAAATAATGAAAACCAACAGGATTTGGTAGAGAACTGAGACTTTGACCTCCATCATTGTTTTCTACAGTATTCCCCTGAGTTTGCACAAAACCAATTTTGTTTCTAATATACTGCTGCCTGAATTCATGCTCACATAAGGTCAACTTATTTCAGCATACTCTAACACAATCTATTTCAGGAATTTAAAAAGGGGCCCTGTGGGGTTTTCTTGTAAACAAACAAAAGTTATGTTTACATTCAGTGTTACTCACCAAAACGTATTGAGGTCTAACAAATGTGTCAGGTGCATTTCCTTCCTCATAAAACATTTACAATGCAGATTTTTAAAGTATTTTAAATCCACCATGGTTTACATCCATGTTTAATAGCTTGCAGTCTTCTTCCCTGCCTTCTTGGCGTGTTACCGCCACCTGTTGATTAGTGGGATAATGTGACAGCATTAGTAGGACTGTGCAGCGCATCACGTGCATGCACGTGCGTCCTCATGCGCGTGGTAAACAAAATGGGGACCCACTCACAGGAAAAACAACTCCATAGCGCTACTAGAGGTCAAAAACTCCACAGGGAACCTTTAAGGTGCAGTACCCAACATTAGGCATGTAAGATAACTTAATCTGGAAATGAAGGTTGTACTTTTAAAGTGGCACGAGGAGTCCGGATGAGACTGTCTCTGGTGGCACCATCAGCAAATCGTCCTGTATCCTCCAGAAACCTGTAGTCTACAGTACAAGAAAAGGACAAATAGTAAACGCACATAAAAGTAAAACAGTGGCATTTATTCTTATAATACCACTCATAAATTAAAAACCCTAAAATTAATTGTGTATCAGCTATGCTTAAAGAAACACACATATGCTGCCAACCATGACAAAAATAATATCCTTACAACCCACTTGATGGTTAGTTCAAAGTTTGACTTGACAGTGATGATCATTAGTCAATTTTAACTTAAAAATAAAAAATCAACATAGAAAATCTGTCACAAGTGTTTTAAAATGAATACTGCTAAAACTATTCCTGGTGTTTTCGGTTTTTCTGTCATGGGAAGGAGTAAAGAAGATGCTCACCACTGAGAAGCGCCATTTCATCAAACTGTGAGAGGGTCACAAAGGCAGTTTTATTTCTAACTCCACTGCATCCCAAATCTTCCTTGTGTTTCTTCACACACAGCAAGCTGGAAAAACACACACAAACAGAATTTGTTACATTCGCTTCAATCCTTTAGAAGAATTTGGTTTGGCGGCATTTCAGCTTGTCCAGACAGTGCACGAAGGACAGCGAGAGGAAAACTGGACAAAGAGCGATAGAGGACAAAATGCAACAAATGTTATCTGAGGTGTGCTGGTCTGCTGAACTGAGACTAATAGATATGAAACAATAGCACAGCCCTGACTAATTGAAACAACAACTAGCGCTGCAGGTGGACAAACACTACTAGATTTTTCCCATTATCTAAAAAGGTTATCATCATTCCAGAAAGACTTTTAATATCTGTGTGCTAGAAAGACCCAGAGAAAACAAGCTGATGTTTCCCTGACTCATATTTTTGTGGACAACATCCATCAACTACTAGCACAGACATAAACACAGCACCAAAAGAAGCTGACAGTATTTGTGCTCCACTTCCTTCCCAATACCAACTGAAACTCTTCTGCCCTCAATATTGGGGCTGCAACTAACAATTATTATTATTATCGATTCATCTGTAGATTATTTTCTCGATTCATCGATTGATAAAATGTCAAAAAATAGTGGGAAAATGCCCATCACAATTTCTAAAAACCCAGCTGACAAATTCAAATGTCTTGTTTTGTCCAATCAACAGTCCAAAACCCCCAAAATCAGTTTAATATCATAGAAGAATGAGCAAACCAGCAAATATCTACATTGGAGAAGCTGAAAGTAGTAATTTGTTTTTGGCATTTCTACTTAAAAATTACTTAAACAATTAATAAATTATTAAAATAGTTGCCAATTCATTTTCTAGCGATTTACTGTTAGATTAATCTCAGATTTTTTTCAGCTCTAAATAAAAGGGGCTATTCTGGACTTTTGATACTTTGCCTACATTTTGCTGATAATACTACTTCTACTTAAGTAAGATTTTTTATTTTTTACATAGTTGTATTGCTTTTACTTAAGTAAATGGACCTAAATAATTCTTCCACCACTGCCCACCTGCACTTTTGACTGAGATGTCTTAAGTTAAAACATAACTGAAACTAATGTGATTATTCAAAAGTGCCTGTAATTGGTTTCCTGAAAGATCTTACTAAAAAAAACACACATAAAAACCTGGGATTTAATCCAAGCATGGAAAGACCCATTTTCAGACACTTGCTGAGAGACAGGTATTTGGCCAGGGTCAGACAAAGACTGTATCCCTAGAAACTATGTAAAAGGAATGCTGAATGATGCCCAAAACAACAGGTAACCACGAGAGAAACGGGAAGGACATCCCCTAGCGCCCTTTGATAATCTTAATGACATTTTCAGTTATGACCTTCAACATGCCATTAAGTACTTGAAGGTTAAGTTGTAAATGCTTCAGCATCCACAGAATTCAAGGAACAGACCATGGACCATTGCCATTGCCAGTGGCCTGTTGCTGGCCATGAATTAAAGTTCAGTCAGTAAAAACAACAACAAGGCCAAGAATCAATCATAAACATTATATTACTGCACGCAAAGGTAGAACAGATTTTATTAACATAATTCTTTAGTGATTATTGTTTGTTTTTGTTTTCAGAAAAAGCAGAACTATTTCTTTGGTTTTTATTAGTGATATCAGACACAGATGGAATATAGCTTTTATGCTGCATGAAATAATATGATCTCATTATAGAGATAGAGAAGGCCGAAGGGAAGATCAACTCCCTAACATAACTCATCTTATTCATGCAATCTCACTGCAATTTTAACAATATACACAAGTATTTATCTCTGATGACACGATAAAGAGTTAATAATTCTGGGAAAATCTGCCTGCAATCATGCTCACAACTACTAAACTATCCAAGGTCCTGGACAAAAGGAACTGAAAAGCTGTTTTTAGCGTAAATATGCCACTTATGATAATTGTTATTCCTGTGTTCACTTTGACTAAATTACAAGCTCACTCTTTCTGCTTGCTTTACTGCCCCTATCCAGTGCATACTGTCCAATACGCACACAAATATATTCTTTGAAAGGCCACATCTTTTTCCTGTACCTATTCCATCCTCGTCTTACCTCACATGTTACATAACTTCAGACTCCCAGGGAGATTGTTTGTAAGCACTTGGGGAAGATCATTTCAGCCGAAATCAAAGCCTCTGGCAGGCCAAACTCTTTCTTTCTTCCATGTAATACAACTTGGCACTTCTTTTATTAGTGGACTGTTACTACACTGTGCTTTTTGCTAACAGAAAGAATCAAAAGCAACAGTGTGCAGGTTCTTGGAACACCAGGCATTGCTAATATTTAATGTTAGAGTTTCAAGTACATTATATAAAGAATATGGGTAGGTATATGGCTGCAATGTAGCCTCAGTCTACATATTTTTAAAAAATGCTTCATCATCTTTAAATATGAGCAAAAGATGTATCTACAAAAATATACACTAGGGACAAAATCATGTAACAAATAACATAATAAGCAAATTCTGTAGGGCAGCAGTTCTCATTCTCTCTTTTGCAATGTCTACTTATGAAGGCTTGTAACAGGTTATAGCGTTAGTGTGCACATGAGTTGTGATCAGGTCAAAGCATAGATCTCAAGGATTGAGACATTTTTGACTTTCTTATCCCTTTAATTTAATTGCAACCCTTCAGATATATTTAGGGACCCCTTGGGGCTGTTTTTTGATTTGACAAGTACAATAACTGCATTACTTGTACAATAATCTCACCTGCAAGAATGGGAAAGACAGGCAGGGCATCTGTACTTCGCCTCCTCTGATCCACACACACCACAACTGCAGGACAGACGACATGTCAGCAATGCTGAATACAAATTGTGGGCAGTTTAACAAACAAACGGTTACAGGATGAATAACAGTTAGGGACAAAAAAAGTGCAATAAACTACCCACTTGACTCAAATACAACATTAAAACTTCTACACACACAGACATTCAGCAGGTATGACGGTCAGGCACTTAAAGTTTAGGCGATATAACTCATAGAAACAAGAGATAAAATGATAAAGACGAAGAAAGATAAAGAATGACAGTGAATAACGTTACAGTGGGTTTGGGGGCGGGTAGCTACCTAATGGTATGCTAACTTTGTAGCTAACGTTACCTAACTAAGCTAGCACATAACGATACCTGGCGTTTTTTATCTGCTATTTGTAATATCTGCTACTCTTTATATCTTTATAACTTCTACAATAGTCAAAACCAGGCTCGAGCAATTAAACATTAAAGCTAAACATGAACCTGCTAGCTAAGTTAGCCGTTTGCTCCTGACTTGATGTCTGTTAAAACACTCACTTGGAGAGAGAAATCTTTCTTTTGGTCCCTTTGAGCTCTTCTTCCGGACCGCTGTTTTCCACTTGGCTCTCCACAGTTGACATTATGTCTGTTGTCGTTGGTAAAATTGCAGAGCACATTACAGGAGAACTGTAGCCACACACGTTGGGCTCAACCGGTAGCATCAAAACAAACCCTCTTCCGCCGGTGGCCACTCTCAACACGTGGAGATGAGTTCCGGTTGGAAACCTGCTCATTGGCGCCTCCCGGTGTTAGTGGACCAGAACTACAGCGTCCTCCAGTAGTGTCAAAGTAAACACACTGACAGCACAAATAACACTGAGCTGATGAAGATGGGGAGAATATACTGTCCATATATTGCAGGTGCTTGGCAGTCGTGAGAGGGCCAATGGAAAATATTCACACCATATTAATTCACTATATTCACAGAGGTTAAAACATTTTGTGGTGAGGTGGTGGGTGGTGGGAGTCATAGCAGACTGACATCAGTATTTCTTTAAGGTGTGCACATGTGTGTGAGAGAGAGCATGTGCACACACCATATTTGATGAGCAGTTTCTGACACTCTTGAGTTACTTGCATCCATAATATGTCGCTGTTTAAATATGACACCTGTGCTAGGGGGATTGGCACAAGAGTAGCATTCATGTATATAATACTCACATTTCACATCATGTGGCTGACTTCACAATTTCAAATTTTGCCAAAGTAAGATGACATCCTTCCTCGATTTGGACTATGTGGCCTAAATATAGACAAAATGCTCATCTGGAATGTAGTCTTCAATGTTACCTACTACTTTCTCACTCTTTTTTTTAACATTTATTTGACTAGCGAAGTACTACACCCCGATCATGCTCACTAACATTCACACCTGGAAGCTGCCCTGTACAGCTACAGTCTTAGCTGTTGGGTAATGAACAGCTCCACTAGACCAGTTGGGGTTAAGGTTGTTGCTCTAGGGCACCTCAGAGTTGTTAATGAGAGAGGGACTCTTTCACTTTTTTCCCTCCACGATTTATCCTGCCAGGGTCCAGGTGTCAAACTGCTTCTCTAACCCTCAGGCTATGTCCACGCAACTACATTTTTGTTTCAAAATGCATAACTTTTGCTACGTTTACACCTAGTGTCCACACTACTCGGGAATTTTAAAACGCTGCTGACCCCGTTTTAGTTTGAAAACTCCAGATTGCGTTTTAGTGAGGACGGGCGAAAACGGAGACGTGTCAGTAGGAAACAGTTTATATGTAGTCATGATACTAATTCTGCCTAATTCTGTTACGCTTGACATTCAAGAGTAATTTGATCCCAACATATTGCATGACTTTAACCGTTTCAAAAAAGTACAGAACCATTTGTGGATAAAATGTTCCATTTATTTGTTTGTCAACTTATTTATTATTTACACATTTGCATCCAACCTTATCCTCCACAGACTTTATATAATTACACTTTGTTCAAGGTAATATAACTTAAGAATAATGATGACTGTGTTTTCTGTGTATTCTGACTCTGGCCTACTGTAGCTGCCAGTCCACCTAACCACCACTGAATGAACTGAAATAACAGGCGTGAACACACACACGCACACCTTTTAAACATAAATACTTCCTTAGACTGAGTTGTGGTTGACCAAATAGTTCTCTGAGAGTATAACTTACTGTAGTACAGTAATGTGAACAAAAAAACAAAAAGGATATAAATAAACATACAGTATGCTGTCAATATATACACAGGAAATGTAAAAACTCACTGATGACTCATTCTTTGTTGCAGCACCAATGATAGGTTTCCCCTGAAGAACCTACCACATAGAAGGAAAAGCTACAAAAGAAAAATGTAGTGTATCAAAAAATGGTTCATAAATTAGAAATGACCAAATCAAAATAAGTACTTATAAAACATAACAAATCTTGATGTAACCGGTACATACAACACAAAGGCAAAAAAAAAAAAAAATTTAAAAAAACAAACTTGACATTAGCAACTATTCTAGAAAGCAAATGAGCAGGTAGAGGTAGAGCACCATCTGTCAAGATGTACAGGTCCGACTGGGCAGAACCGAAGACAAAAAATATCATGAAAACAATGTAAAATATAGCCTTTGATCGAAAAAATGAAATATTTAAAGCAGTCACACACACATTATCCACATGCTATTGCACTCATAAAAACCTTTAGTTAGACAGTGCTCCTATGTAGAGGCCTGAAACGCTCCTTCGGGTTAGGCCTCTGCTTAGGATGGTCTTGGTGTGTTTGGGAGTGAGGGGTGAGAGGGAGGTGTGAGTTTGGGGGTTTGGATAGGCTGCTGCTTAGTGAGGCCCTACCCTGGGATCAGGGAGTAATATCGGTCCATATACAGCCAACCTAAGCACTGTTTTACTAACAATTATTGACAAAACATACTTTACACAATTATTGATAAATATTGGTATACACTGTTCTCCTTTGGCCTTCTTGGCCTGGATGTTCCACAGAGATTGAGTTCTTCCATGTAGATCTGGACATTGGGCAGTTGTTGCTCTGACAGGTCCCATTAACGGTTTCCAGGGAACACGACAAACTCTGATGGACACTCGCTCTTTGGTAGGCAGCCATTTTTTTAACAGCCGTGCATTGTAGTAGTTCGTGTAAATAGGTTACAGGACGGCGACGTGGGTGTCAGAGGAAGCAGACCGGACCGATTTCCATATGCCGCTGACTATTGGGCTGTGATGTGGGGAATTCCTGTATGTCTACGATAGGTAGCTGACGACTGTCCTGAGTATGGAAGAAGAAACGTGACTGGTGCCAGCTGCCATCTTGGATCTGAAAGAGGATGGGTGGAGGAGAGAAAAAAGAAAGAAACGTCATTCAAGTGATTCATTTTCAAATATGATGGATGGAAATGTATTTCAAATTCTAATAAAATCTGAGTCTAATATTTAATAATATATCTATTCAAATATAAAAATGATGTTTTATTTATGTTTCTTTAGCATGAAAAGAGCTGTATGGTGGAGCTTTCTGCAAATCAGCTCTGTCAAATAGTCTTCATTCTATGCTATAGCCTTAATTTCCATCAAGTCGTCAATGCATGGTATGGATCAATTAATGCACAGACATTTGACACCATTACATGCAGAGATCTGTACTAGAGAATCCCTCAAATGTGTGTCAGACAGGGTAGAGAATAAACCAAATATCTATAAATACGTATTACTTATAGAAAAATCAATAGGTAGATTTGATGATGATATTCAAAATCTCAATAGGTAAAAGTTAACTGTTCTAAAAAAACACATCAAGTTGTCAAGTCTGTTTAGTCCTACTTCATGTAGACCTGAAGGAAAAGGATTGGCTGGATCAGTTCTCTGCCCTGCTCATCACCTTGCACTCGTCTTGTAGCACATGTGGTTCAAGTAGTGTGTCTTTCTCAAACATCTGTTTGTTCCAGCCACGAAATCGAAGTGTGGTGTTCCCTTGCGGTACGGATCCGGCGGAGCTGAAGCTGTCTGTGGTGCCGTAGGGAGGATCATTCAGGCAGTGGAGTGTGATGCTGTGGCTGGCCTCAGTACTCAGTAAATGGAGAAACTTCATTTGGACTTTCCCTTCACCGAACACCATCTGTGACAGAGAGCAGAAACAGTAGTGTGATCAGTCTTCCATCATCATCACAATAGACTTGCATTTCAAATGTTTGAAAAACTGTGATACAACCTCCTACAATGTCTCATGCATTAAAGCAAAGGACAATATAGAGGATTGTTGCAGTTACTAGTTATCTAAATTGAAACATTGAGGGTGCAATTATGTAAAAGTTTGAAATATTCATTGCAGTTAAGGCTCTAAATGAATCTAAATGAATGCTTTAGTGTTAACCGGTGTGGAAAGGTTCAAAGAATCGACTGACGTGGATGGAGAGGGGAATGACAGAGCACATACCTGTCCCCACCATCCAAAACATGGGACAATAACCACTATTTCTACTTATCAAGGATTCAACAAAGTAAGTGTTCAAACATTTTATCCAGCAGCTTCAACGTTGATATGTTTACCACTTAAGAGTTACCTTATTAGAGGCCACTGGATGTAAACAGGTCTGCCCTCCTGCTGTAAAGTTACAGAAGACCTTGAAGGCATCAGAGGTACAGCCCAAGTTTGGATCAATCCAGAACCAACCTGAAAGTCCCCAAATTCAAAGACAGAACAGAGAGAGAGAGTGAGACAAAGAGAGCAAGACAAGTATTTTATAAAATATATGCAAACATCTACATTATGCTTAAAGAATCTGATATTTTGAAGATTCTCCCATCCCATCATTTCAGCATCAGGTATATGAGACTCTCACCATCTTTAAGCTTGTGGTGACAGTCAAGCAGATCTTTACAGACACGAGCCGGGTTCTCCCGTGTGCCCAGAGGCGTTTTGATGCTCTCAATCACACTGCTTAGGTAACGTAGAGTCTTAAGTATCTCCGTATTCTGGTCTGGCAGGCTCACCTCTGTGTTCTGGAAACTCTGGTTAGGAATGGGAAAGACAACACCGTCAAACTCCTACATTATATATCAAATGGCTTCATTACAGTGGCAGTACCAACGAGCGCAAAACAGAAATTGTAAAGATCTTTGCATCAGAATTATAAACTAATGTGCCAATGTATCTGCCATTGAGTGAGTGCATTAGTGCCTTACCTCTGTCCTGAGAGCAGCGTTAGAGTCAGATAGACCGTACACTGCCGAGTCATCATATATCTGCCTCTGTGGATTCAAAATCAACATATTCAGTTTAATGAAAACAAAACAAATTCAGTGCCCTGTTCATTATGTAACTGAAATATTTTAATCCGTAGGCTTGTTCACTGGTTATACAAAAAAATGGCAGTTTTAATACACGTCCAGTTTATAGAGAAAACTTTAACAGGATAAGAATACACTTTAATACCGGAGAAAAGCAGTAAAATAAGTCTTGCATCAATAAACCATCACATTCCTGACATCAGAGGGGGGAAGAATAACACATTCCACTCAGCATAAACACTACTGTCATCACATAATGTGTGTAAACAAAAAAGGTTTTTCTGGGCTCTTAGAATTGTTCCAACAGGAAAACATCATTCAGATAGCAGACAGCTACACTTTATCCAGAAGTAATGACAGATAAGAGATGTGAGGAGGGTTTCATTCACAGTGCCAGAGAAGGTCAATCATTGATCTCCTCTGCCAATGCTACTGAACCAAATTTTAAGTGTTCTTTTTGCATGTCTTATCACTGAAATGGATGATTCGTTGGCTCATCTGTAGTTTAGTAAATAACCGAACTAAAAATGCTTGCCTTGGCTCTATCACATCCTGGCTTTCAGAGAAATGGCTGCTATCACTCTTCTCTATTTCTCTGGAAAGTCTATTGAAGCTTGGATAGTCACAAAGTGAGATTTAACAGGGTTACGCTCCAGCCAGACTGAGATTAAGACATACAGGATGAGGATACAGGGTTTAGTCTAATTTATTTATATTCTTTTTAAAAATCAATTACACATGAGCTGGACAATTTTCCCTGCAACTTTAGGGTCCAAATCGTATGTCTTTTAACATGAAACTCAAAACAGGACTCCTGCCTTCTAGCTGTTCCTGTCTACCTGTCTACATGAGTGACATGAAGCACTTACTGTTGGACCTGGAGCACCAGGAGGTCCCTAAGGTGGGATGAAAGAAGAAGACAAAATGAGTGACACAGTGAAAAACGATCCCATTGTGGCTGCGCTTCACTTCACTTTCTGGTAAACTCACGCCTGTGTCAGTGGGGCTCTGAAGATCCATTATAGTAAGATGATAGGAAGGGAGCAGTCTTTTAGTATTTTATAATGTATATATATATAAAAGAAATCATTTGAAATCTTGTCCACCAGTAATCCCAATCTATCCTGTTTCCAGAGTTTCTATACATTCTGGCCCAAAATTAAAAAGTCTGCGTGGACTGACTGAATCTAAAGAGAGCTCATCTATAATGCTTCATAATTAGAAACATCACTTTATTGTTACATTTACAGAGTATGTGTAGTATTAAGCTGAATGGTGGTGGTGAGGTTAACACTTACTCTAGGTCCTGGACTTCCCTGTGGTCCTTGAGGCCCCTGAAAGTGCGGGACACATAGAAAATCAGTGTTAAAATGCCTGAGATGATGCATACATTATGTAGTCTTTTTGTCCTGATTGCTCTGGCGACCTCAAGACTTTGCTGTAGCAGCCGATGTGAATACTCCTACAGCCTACATGAACACCACATTACTAGCTGAGGGCTTTACAAAATAATGTGTATTGGGTAATTATAAGTGCACAGTGAGCAGAATGGGACTGATTCATTTTCTCCCTTCACCTTTCTCTGTGATGCTGTGAAGGATAGCTGTAGGAATCTGACTGTGTATCAGACTGCACATAACCACAGTGGTTACCTACTGCCCCCTCTGGTTGACTATTCTATATGAGCTACCTGGGGCAGCTGGACTTTATTAAGACTGTTGGTGGGGTTTCAGGTGGTTCACGTCCAAATATGTGAGAGTATGCACATATTTGACATCACCAGTGTTTGAGAAAAGGCTGAAATGAAGTGTGTACACAGTCTGTGTGTGTGTGTGTGTGTGTGTGTAAATAACAGAGGCATTTAAGCTGATCTACAGACTGGGAGCAGGGATATAGAAGTGAATATGCGGATTGTGCTGTGGTTTGCCATGCTAACATTTTGACAAGGCATTTGCTCGACTGTGTTTACACAAGAGGGTCTGAGGCCCCACAGCGAGCTCCGGGAGACGCTGAGTAACATCTACTTTCACTATGACTCAGCCATAGCGATCTGCTATCACTTCAGGACAGTCATATAAACAAAACTACCACTGAACCCCAGATAGCTTTCATCCATCTTTAAACACAGCCTTCGTCATCTACAGTAGGTCTTTTTTTACACCCACAATCCGCTTTGAGGTGGCGCCATGATAACTGGCCCAGCAATGCTTTCTCAGTAAGGGATTTTCAAGCCTGACACGTCAGTGGAGTATAATCATGATATAATCACACGGTATATCAGCATGTAATCATACGCATTATAAATCATTATCATATAATCAGCCTGACAGACTGGTTTGAATCAGATCTTACCATTTCGCCATTGATTCCCTTTGGACCCCTTGGCCCCTGTGGAAAAGAAAGCATGAAAACATGTACAGTATTTTATCTCACTCTGCATTCTACATTAACTTGAATTAGCACATGGCCAGATAATTATTAAAAGTAAAAGAATATCTCTCATTACTTCCATACACACACACACACAGAAAGAGAGAGAGAAACCTACGGGTTTTCCCACTGGGCCCATCATTCCTTCAGGGCCAACAGGTCCAGTGAATCCCTGAAACAAACAGCAGAGTTGAGGGTGAATAAACAAGTCTGCCTGAATTGACACGTTCTGCAGTGAAACTGCTGAGAAGGCAAGTGTGTGTGTTCTGTTTGTATTCATGTGCGCTCAGTTACACAACTGGGCAGAAGAGAACTGTATGCGTATTTCTGAATCTTGTATTCCTTTTCATATTATTCCACTACTGGGGTTTGACTCCCAAAGCACCGTGGTGTGCCTACTGTTTCTATTTTTATTAAACTTACCAGAGTACCCATTGGGCCTTTAGGACCAGGGAAGCCTCTGAATCCCAAATCACCATTCGGCCCCTGTTTGAAGGAAAAAGAGTTCTTGTCAATCCCTGCGTGCTATTATACAGGGACAATATACTCTAGGACTCTGATGTCTTATCTCCTTTTCTGTTACGTTTTATCATCTTTTACACTCTTACTGTTGGTTAGCTTTTCAGTCTCTTACCATTGGCCCTGGGAAGCCCTGTAAACCAACCATTCCCAGATCTCCAGATTCCCCCTACAAGCAGAAAAGACAATAACATCATAGCAACAGAGGAGCCTTGCCTTTTGCACACTGCCATTGTGACATTTAGTATACGTTTGACAAACACATCACATAATAAGTAAGGGTATATATGTTCTGTGTGTATGTGATGTGTGATTTTTCATCCCATTTTATACCTACAACTCTAGACACAGTATGTCCTCCCCCACAAAATGTCCTTGTCCATTACAAAAGAACTGGGGCACACACAAGGCTTTATGTCTGGATCTACAGTAGCCCCAGCCCACATTCACACACTGTGGGGTTGGGTGTCTGTACCCTATTCTGTGTCTGAGCACTGTCTGTCGTCCAGGGTGGCAGACACTATGTTTGTACAGCCAGTCATCCACATCCTCTAGAAAGCTCTGCTTTCGGGCCAACAACTTTGACCGAGAAACTCTATTCACCGAAAGCTGTAAAGGGATCTGACCCAAGGGCCCGGGTGTGCTCTCTGTTTCATGAGCATCAATGGAGAAAACTAGTGGAAGGAGGGGAGAGCAAGGGATTGAATGTTGTTTCTTTTTTCTTCTTCTTTGCAGAGTTACATAAGTTAAGTGGAGCACCTCTTTTTCGGGTCTCTGGAGTGTGAGGATCTTACATAACTTGGCCTTACTGGGCGGAATGTTTCCATTCCTGGTCTCGCCCAGATAATTTGTTACTCCACTCAGGGTGGAAAAGTGTCACACACACACATTTTAAACCCCACCACAGATTGGCTATCCAAACCCCTAAAGCTATATTTAGAGAGAGGCACTAAAGAATGTATATAAGCTTATAAAACCCTCTTTCAACAAGAACATTCCTGGGGATGGCATCAATTTAAAAAGAGCAATGTAGTGACCTACACTGATATTTTATGTGTGAAAGACATTTGAATGGGCATTAAAGATAAAGGTATGAATCTGATGATCAAACAGTTACAAACATCAGGGGCGGAATAGAAGAAAAGAGTAGAACATAAAATATTCACATCAAAAGAAAGATCTTTCACATCATATATCTTGCAATCCAAATATGTTGAGTTTTTGTGAGAATAGTTCACATCTACTTGAATCTTTTACTTACTTATTTTGCTCCATTCATGTTGATCTGATGTTGTGGCAGTTTAGTTAATACTGTATACTGTATGTGAATGCAACTGACAAATCTGAAGCTCAAATGTGCCAATATCCCTGTAAAATAACCCTGAGAACTGCCACAATATCTACAACACTGTTATTGTTACACAATTATTTCAGGCTATGGAAATAAACTTATAACTTATTTAATTATTAAGACTTTTGCTTTAAATCACAAATGGCTATATATACTCACTGGTTGTCCTTTGGGTCCTAGGTCACCTTTCCTGCCCTGGTCACCTGCAGCCCCCTCCATGCCTTTGATTCCCGAGGCTCCCCTGTCCCCTGGCAGTCCTGGTTCTCCCTGAACCAACAAAGGTCAGGAATTAAAAATGTTAGCAACTTTACAACTTTGTTACAAAATGTTTTTCATTCTGTCAAGACACACTGGAACAATTTAGAATTCATCAGAATTCAATATTTATCGCTATTATCGTTTTCACCTTCTGACCAAGCGGTCCTCTTTCTCCAGGTAGTCCAGGAAGTCCGACCTCTCCCCTGGGACCTGGACGTCCAGCAGTTCCCTCTTGTCCCACCAAGCCTCTCTGACCCTGAATGCACATCAGAATACAATGTTGTCAGTGCCACAGTACCATCAAAATGTTTAATAGAGTATTGTATATAATACCCGGTCATAGTCATATTCATAGTCATATTCATAGTCATAGCCAGGGAATAACACTGAATACAAGTGCGTGTATGTGCAGGGCATTGCTATAAAAAAATAGCTAGCAAAGCCGTGGAATATATAATGACAATTGATTCATTAATTCAGTTCTTTTCAATGTTTATTTCAATACATTCATACACATTTCTAAATCCGTTGTATAGTCACAGCTGTAAACGACAGGGCTGAAGTCTGCCGGCCGCTCCGGGTTATAATATTTCTTGACAATGTGCTCCCTGAGCGTACACATAAAACTGACTGCCTGTCACTGAGTTGCCTTCTCACACCGCAGACCACAGTGGTTTCCTGCTCCATCAGCATTGTGGTGAGGCAGAAAGGAGCGGGTGATATTAGAATAACAGATTGAGTGGGTCGTCGCCTCACACGCGGCTTCTGTTCCTCGATCGCCGTGAGGAGAGCGGATAAATCAGGAAAAAGGTTGGAATTACTGGGTGAACCCCCAACCTGCAGGTGCTGGGAAGCTCTTGCATAAGAACAATCCAGTTTCTAAGAGCTTAATAAGATCGCTCGGAGATTTAATTAAGACTGACCCATCCAGCCCTCTCTCGCTCTCACACACTCTGTGAGCTTTTATATATATCCCGTTTATAGCAGTTCCCCTACATGCAGGCATGTACAAAGACAACATTACAGACGTTCACTGCAACAGATGCTATCATTTAGCCATGGGAAGCAAATGGATTAAATCATATCATCAATGCAAAATCAAAAATAGGGACCCTTGAATGTAAAATAAATGAGAGGTATAAAGAGGTAAAGAGGTATGAGATATAACATTTCACTTTGTCTTGGATTTCACACATATCCAGTTCACATCCAGGTTTCCCAGGTGAAGGACAGCGTTCTATGTTAGTATTCCTACTTTCTTCCCTGCTGAAGTCGGAGTTTGAGTAATGGGGTGGATAGTTTAAAATACAAATTTGATTTACATGTTATAACCTCTTTTTGACATCATGACCATTATGATAGTCTTAAGGGTTTTTCCTCTTCAATACTCAGGCAATCCAAGTCACTCACTGACTTAACAGTTCTGGTGTTTTTCATCCTCCATAAGTGAGCAAACTTTCTTTTTTTGGCATTTCTGCTGGCAGGGGAGAGAAAGAGGGGATGACATGCAGTAGAGGGCCTTTAGAGGCTTATTAATACAAATTAGTTGACATCAGAGTTTCCCGATGTTATCAAATGTACATGCTTCTTCTATTGAATGGCTGATCCAAAAAGCAGTAGCCTCCAGCAAAAACACCAGGCTGTTGCTTGAATTTCAAACAACAGTCTGGTTCCTGAGATGCTGGTGATTTCAGAGGATGACCTCTACTGCATTTCTTTCTTGTTGCTCACCACTATTACACTGTCCAATAAAGCAGAAATGCTCCAAATCTATGTTTAAAAAAAGTCTTCTAGGCATCCAACTGGCAATGTGAATAGAAATGAATATGCAGCAGATAATGAGGAAAACAATGAATAAGAAGATAATTGACAATCATTATGGGAATAATGAGTAACAAGGACAAAGAGGATGAGGACTAGCCTGCAGGGACTCTGCAGCCTGCCAGCAGAGGCAGAAGGAAGCCATATTACAGCATCTTTCCCACTATGAAAGCACATAGTGTGAAATTGAAAATAGAGTTTCCTGCAGACCTCTCCTGCTGAGACAGCCCCAAGTGCTTTGTAGTAAAAGAGCACCCTAAGAACTCAAGACTACTGAAGCAGACGGTTGGCTCGAGAAAACCTGGTATCTCCAAAAACAGCTCACATATAAGAAAAGGTATTTTTTTCAAATTATACTAAGTATTTTGTGTGATTTAGGAGCCGTAGATTATGGACTCTGCTAGTGAGAAACCATATCATTTCAGTGGCCAAAATCAGACTTACTAGACTTTTACACAACAACATTATGTAAATGAAAGCCAGACAGAAGAAAAAATCATGGCTTTCCAACTTTTGGCTGAAAAGGACAAAGACATTCATGCGTGAAATCCCAGTCCACTCTGGCTGCATGCATATTTGGATAAACCCACTGTGTCGCGACCAGAAGAAGCCAATCAAATCAAACAAGGCATTTAATGATTAGTCAATCTCAGACGTATGTCTCAGTCTTAAAACTACAGATGGTGACAGCTGAAGGAAAGCTTTGGGCGCTCAGATGCAGTCAAATAAAACCCCTGTGCTAAGGGGACAATGTGGCACAAGTTAGCATGATGGCTAGTGAGGTCTATACAGTATAGTGTCTCCTGAGGTACTCTGTCTAATACAACTAAGAACAAAAAACAATCAGGTGATGGAGTTGTCTGCAGCTGCATTTCACCTCTGCTGTTTGGACTGCTGAATGTTGCTGTAGGTAATATCCACACAGCTTTATTCATTGTGGACTATATTTAGTCAATCTATCAGAGCGGTGAAGACTGTACTTCCTGTATGCTTGTTGAGTGAGTGGCAAAAGACGAGAGAAATCTGCGCGGGTGTATCACTGGCTTCTTAAATCTCCCATACAGACCACAAGTCTGCTATAGAGATTCAGCACTAAGTACAGTAAAGGAAAAGTCCTCTTGAAAGTTCAGTTATGCAAGTACATCCCCTGACTCCTTCTGTGACCTACATTCATGGTGCTGAGCAAGAATGTTTTGAGACGCAGCATATAACTGGTTTCCTGTGTGCGTGGGTGTCAGCCACATAGTCAGCTTCGTAATTTTTAAATGTGAAACCCACCTCCAAAATTCCACATTTTGATTGATCACCATTGTTGTAGCTCACTTGTGTCTATGGTCACACTTGTCATCATCCATGTAGCTCAATCATCTCTGTCATGACTGACATTAGTAAAACATATCAGTGAGTTTTGTCTTTTATATATTTAACAAACATATGATTGGCTAACTTGCTACTTAAACCTAGTTAGCATTTGCTATAATGCTAATTGCCTTTAAGCAGGCCAAGGGTCGGTTAACAAAGTGAGATGTGATACCAGGAAAAGAGCAACATGAGACATTGTGGGGACTCCAGAAAACATTCTGGATATATTCTGCAAAAAAACAAGATAAATAGACCTAGTTGCATGAAGTAAGATCCAATTTCATGCGTTAATTATTGTTGTGCCTTCTGATAATCACTCATTTTATTTAGAAAGTAGTGGAAACAATAGAGGTTGCATCTATAAAAGAGTATTCCTATTTTTAGTGGGAGGGAGGGAGGGGTCATTCCTTATTACTTTGGAATAAATCACAATAAATCATCAATGGGTACATCATTAAAACTACATGAGATTATATTCAGATAGGTACATTGCTGTCTATATGATACTGCCGTTGATTACCTGTCGTCCTTGTTTTCCTGGTAATCCTGGTAAGCCAATCAGTCCTGGGGGACCATCGGGCCCTGGGTAACCCTTCATTCCCACGAGTCCAGGTAAACCAATTGGCCCCTGGAAAATAACAGTGACAATGTCACTTAATCTCAATCTCAGCCTGAGGGTCATTTGCAGACTTACCATGAGCACCATATCACTATTCTTATCATAGCAGGTGTTTACACCCTAATTCTTCCTCTGAAATCTTCACTCTAGATAAAGAGATGCATTTCTGCAGACCTCAGCCAAAAAATATTTGCCAGCACCCAAATACAGATCGATAAAGTTTGCAAGTTATATATATATATATATATATATATATATAATATTTAGATACTTAAAGGAAAGTGAGTTTACAGCAAATTAAAGCACCTTGATTGTCAATGCACCTATTGTACAGTAAGAGTGACTGACATTGGGCTTATTCTGAGGCACTAAAGTCCTCCCATCTGGAATTCTGAGAGGGCTAAAATAAAACACTGATTAATTAAGATAATAAGAATAATAATCTGACAGCCCTGGTCCTGACCTTAACCGACAGATTTAGTTGTATTGCCATATGTGCATTGTGTTGGCATGACTAAGATTTTCTAGGAGATACATACAGCTCTTTTAAATACTTAAAGCAAGTGTAATTTGACTACTTCAAATGTATTAAAACCCTGTTCAAATCTATGTTTTCCTGATTTTTGACACTACGGCTGCACCATTTGCTCTGAAAACTACATCAACATACTGTACATGTACCATTAAAATTGTGATCCACAACAACATCCATCTTTTTGGGAATGCTACATTTCTGGTTGTTGTGCTATTTTGAACTTGCACTGCAATCACTTGTTAATCAATCAGTGTGTCTTGTGATTGTCTATTCTTAGATTCTGTCACTCAAGTTTTATTTGCTTGAGGTGGCACATCAGCTATTGTGATTATTCCTGATCATGCTAGCTAAACAGTTCTGCTTATTCTGAATACAATACTGTTGCTGCTGCCAGAAATGCATCGGGATATTTTCTGGTTATTCTAACACCCATGCATTTTATCAACTAACGATGGAGAGCAGCAAAGCATTTCTAAGTTACATGATTTTTTTATTATCTCCATTCCCCTCTCTCTCTTATTTTTATATGCATTAGTGGTAATTAATTTGTAAACATGCAATACTTTGCTGTTTGCTCATGCCAAGCTAGATCATCATTACACAGCTAATCACAGTGAAAAATGCTCTTAATTGTACTGCTGCTGCTGTTTCTCCCTGAGCCATGCTTTTGGTTGAGGTGATGTGATACTCACTTCAACGCCAGGAGCTCCACTCAGCCCCCTTGCTCCTTTCTTTCCTGCTGAGCCCTGGATAAACACATACATGGGCATTCACAAAAACACACAAGGTCACATATCTCACTCGCCTCCCACTGAAGAGCGGAAATTTTAAAGACCATGTCTAATATGAGTCTAATATTACTGTTTCTGTACTTTACTCCGTCCAGACAGTCAAAGAAATATACACAACTGTGGCATTGGGTTAAATCACACTGAGGTGTTTGAGTGAAATATATGGCATAACACTAACACAGGAAACCTCCACTGCATTATGTTTTTTTAATAATAGCACATGCTAGTGTATATTATCACGCAAGGTTCCAACAAAAATAACAGCAAAATACATAGAAAAATCATTTCCTTTCCTTTGAAACCAACTTTTGCTTTTCATACTTTCTCTCTAGGCCCTGACACAATAAGTTATGTATGTAAAGTCCTAGAGAGATATCCCTCAAGGAATGCTTTACCAAAGCCCTTAATTTGAAACAGAAACACAGCAGATCCTAAAGGTTTCCAGCGTTTCTTGGCAGACTGTTAAGTTATCGATGTTTCTAAACAGATGGGTCTGTATGTTGGATGTGACGACATTGCTCAAACTCAGTTTCAACCCAAGCCAGGCTGAGTACATTAACAGAAATGCTCTGATACTATTTGAACGGGTTATATAATCACTCCTACATACAAGCTGTTTCACATGTGGTATCTGGAAACCGGTGAATACTTCACTATTAAAAATACTACGTGGAACTTGATCAAGGAGGCTCAAAGTTGTTGCACAGGGGAAATTAAGTTATGTAATCAGAAGGCCTGTGACAAGGTTGAGCACTCAAAAGTACTTGACAGCTAAGGGTGTTTCCACACCTAGAGTTCGTTTGCTTTGGTCTGAATCAGTTGATGAGCGTTTTCCCCTTGGTTCGGTTTCTTTTCACACAGAGGAAAAATCCAAGCGAACCAAAATGCATCACTACAAACTGCTTGAGAACGTCAGCTCCGCTTATTGGTCAGATGTGTCTGGGGATGTTCGTGAGGGTTCGTTTTAACCGAACCAAACAGGTTAGGTGTGAAAACGCCCTAAGAAAGCCAAACCTATCAGTTCAGGAAAGCTTGTTGTACCAAAAGATATCTGCTCTGATGCCAACTGCCCAGATTGTGGGGTGTTTTTGCAAGCGATGTAAGTATCAAAGAACAAATGCATAATATATTTGGTAAAATGTCAGCAGAAATAAAAGGACAACTTAGATGAGTAGAATCATGCATTCAGGGTGGTCATGAAAACTTGCTGTATTTCCCTAGTTGCTTTCCTCTCCTCATTCTGTAGTCCAAAGTCTATTTCTACCACCTGGTTTCTGATACTTGGAGGTAAGCTGAATTTGAAAATGTTCTCCTTTATTAAAATTCCACCACAGCTGAGATGATCATCAACCAAAGAGGATAGGCCCAAAACAAAAAACGCTCAAAATCTTTGTACTAGCATGCTCATCTGGTAACAGGTGAAAAATAACAAATGCTGTGCTTTGGCCAAACGTCTGTGGTTGCTCTTTTATTCTGGCAGCAAACGGAAGCCGAGCCCAACCAAACCCAACCCTGCTGGCAGTGGCTGAACAAGGCTGTGTTAATAGATTTATAGCTTCTGCTAAGAGTACAACTCTTATTTAGTGCTGCTGCTGCTGCTGCTGCTGCAACCGTCCATCTTACCAGGGAGGCGACCAAGTTTAATGACTTATCACACTCTTTACTTTATGCATGAGTGAAACGATGTACGTAGGCGTATGTTTGATTTATCTGCTAAGGGGATACTCACCGGAGCTCCTATCTCTCCTTTTGGACCTGTTTCTCCAGGGAAGCCGGGTGATCCCTGAACAAAGCAAGAAAAAAGACAAACACACACGCAAACACTAATTCTAAGATGTTATATGAATTGATACTACGTTTACATGAAAAACTGTGAATTACTGCCATTAAAATGGTTACGCTTTTCAGTAAAACATTATTCTGGATGACAAACTTGTCTAATTATATAATGGAATAAATGGAATTAAACCTCATCTACACTTTCTTAATCTGAGTCTGTCCATTTTGGAGACTATCTACTTAGCACACAGGATAGCTCATAATCTAATAGGCAGAATCCCACTTGCGCACATCATTTAAATGACCCCATGCGCTGTTGTTGTGTCACCCTTAGGCAAAAAATCTTTATACATTTTATATATTTATCCCTGCTATAGGTAAGGCTCCCCAAACAGCACAATTGTCAGTATGTTGTTTTGTTCTTTCCAACACTTTCAATCTTTTTACATCACTGTTTGTAGTTCATACAATCCACCACTGGGTACAAAACCACTGGAATGGTGATTTGAATGCACGTTCCAAAAATATGTGAAAGCTGATATTTATAGGACTATTACTGTATACTGTAGCTACTGTGCTACAGACATTTACTGACTTACCGGTGGGCCTTGTGGTCCAACAGCTCCACGAGATCCAGTGGTACCAATATGGCCCTGAAACACAATTTTAACAAACAATGATATATTTTCTCTCTGATTCTCAATCTTAATCAGTGCTGAGATGTCTACGAGACCTATCATGTACATGCAATTCTCACATTCTGGTATGTGTATTCTTATGAGTACCATTTCCATGTACAGTAGAGGAATCTGCTCAATTACAGCCTCCTCAGCATCAAACAAATATACAATAGTTTCCAAGCCAAGTTTTAATGTTTGAATACTATAAAGACAGGTGGCTCTTACTATACAGGATTCATAAATTCTGCCCTCAAATGAATTGCAACGAAAGCCAAGAGTGACCTATTAGGGTATTTAATAGAAGTCTGGGGAATGATGACACAACTGCCAAACTAAATCTTAGTTTTTATGACTATGAACCTAGGCTGGAGCTGAAAACGGGTCAACGATTATCTCTAGTGATTCTTCGCTGGACTGCACTCACAACAGTTACACAACTGTTACCCAACAGTTTGGGTCATACTATGAGATGCAGTACTTAATGGCTAAAATATGTCCTGGGCACAATGCTTTAAAAGTACCTCCAGCATACAAGTAGGAAACTCTACATTAGGGGACTTTAAGGTCTTGAGAGGGTTTGGAATAATTTAAAATTTTTGAATTTTGTTTTTGGTAATTTTACAGTTTTTTTTTGTTTATCTTATAAATAATTCAAATTAATAAAAATAGGCATAACGAATTTAGGATAAGAAGACTTTTAATAACACATGAAAATAGTGTATTGTTATGACCAGCGAAAAGTTTTTGTATTTGCCTGTTCAATTTTTTACAGTATAGCTACACATACATTTCAATTAAATTCAATTCAGTTTTATTTATATAGCGCCAAATCATAACAAAGTTATCTCAGGGCACTTTTCATATAGAGCAGGTCTAGACCGACTCTTTATATTTACAGAGA